>VBVR01000685.1:0-43391 GCA_011638315.1 Tetramorium parvispinum | reverse complement strand
AGTTAAAATAAAATATATATGTATGCAGTTAGCTTTTTGCCAGTGCTAGCCCAGTACTGGCTAAACGTTGGCTTCGTTGTCACTACTGGCGACCCTATATGGGATATTGCTAATTATTGCCACCTTCTGCTCGTACTTTACCGAAGGAACACCAGGTCCGGCGAAAGAAACACTCTTCGCTTTCTTTTTGTTCCTCTCGCGAGCAATATAATAAGACGAGTCAGCCTATCGCCAATGAATCACCTCCACTGCGTTTGATCTTTGCGACATTTACGGCGAAAGCAAAATCAATAGAGAAAAAAGAGACGAAGTAATTTACTATAAAGATACTAGAAAAATAGTAATATACACTTTATAACAAATGAAGAAAAATTCCACTCTTAAAAAAGGCGTGTTAAATCGATATTCGAAAGTCTCGAGGTATTGTTGTCTCTTTTCCGCGATGCTGATTGATTTTCTCACTTCGTATTGTGAGAGTAACCAATAAGACATGAAAATTATTTACTAATTTTTTGCTTCTAAAATTAATTTTTTTGCTTTAGTTTTTAAAAAGTTACGAGAGACTCAATAATGAAAAATAAACTACATTAAAATAATCTATCATAAAATATAGTCTGCCAAAAAATCCGTAGCTCTTCTTTTTTTCCCTAAGAAAGTTTCTATCTTTCAAAATGATGATTCTCAAATTGAAAAAAGTAGCCACCTATCTGATTGAAATGCTATATCTGTCAAAAACAGATACTTATTATCGATATTATTGGCACTATATCACAGTGTTTATTGCGACAAACTCTCTTAAATCTTTCTACTTTGCATAGCGCGGGCATTAAAATTATTTTATATGGCGCAAAAATTCGCGGTTTCTTAGCGAAATAGATCGTAATTGAAATTTATGTTTTGACGACGACATCGTGACTGCGCGCAAATTCTGACGATTTGCATACATGTATATCAATACAGAAACATGACAATTTTTATTTTACGTTTGACTGTTGGAATTCGATGCCTAATGAAGCGTGAAAATCAATTAGCACATAATCGGATTACCGTAAATTGCTAAGTAGCAATCTATATATTTTTTGTAAATATTATTTATTTATGGATTATGCGTTTATAATTCATAAATATATGGATTGTACGTTCTTATCGCGATGCAAACGTGAATTTTGGCAAGTCGCCGTTATGTGTAATGTCGCAAAAACAGGCTTTCTCTTCATTACGAATTCTCTGGATGTAAAATTGATTTTTCTTTAGCAGGATTTCGGCTCTACAGACTGTATAGATTATAATTATTTCATTCTAAATGGGGAATTCTCTGTCCTGTCGAACGGAAATAGTCGATCGGTGCAATTAAAGGAATAACATTTTTATTTCGGTCGCACGTGTTCCTTGCTTTTAAAGAAATTCAGCCGAAATTTCTCCTGATTACGCGGCATTCCTTTCGGGATTCGATCGCGGAAGGCGTCACTCCTTCGTATATGGCTCGTAATGTTAGTAATTAAATTGCCCAAAAGTGTCTAATTAATTGCCGATATTTTGCCTTTTAAATAGATCGTTACTATGCATAATGCGCTTTTCGACTCCCCTTCCTTTCTCTTTTCTCTTTTGCGAAGCCTTTTCCTCCTCTCTTTGACTCGTTCCATCTCGCATTTCTTCGAGTTGTTCCTCATCGGCAACCTGTTTCTCAGGCGGAGACTATGAAAAGTGACGTATTGCGTCACGCAAATGAATCACGCACTTGCTTCGCATGATTTCAATCACGAATCATGGCAGTATAAGAGTTTAATAGTGCACAGGTAGTCATTAAGGATAATAACGATAAATCGTATCACACTGCTGTGCTTGTTTTTAAATATCATTACGTGAATTTTTCCTTAATTAAAAAAGCGTAATGAGCGAAAATGAGAAAATGAGAAATTGATCGAAATGCTTTAGTCTTATCATTCAATATTTATCTTCGATATTATATTTAAAATGTTCTTATTGATAGCTTCAAGTAATTTCTATAAATTTAAAATTTAATGATGGGAACATATTAAGGTGAAATATATGAATGTTTATAATAATATCTAAGTTTTAAAAAAAACTTTTAAATTTTTTAGTAAACATCTTTAAATAAATATTTTAATTATATCTTTTAGAATGTGATAAATTACGAATGATAAAAATGATGCACTTATAATTGGCGATTATAAAATGTCCAATAAAGTTTGATGAAATTGATAAGTTTGAAAGTATTTTGTAGATTACGTAACAGATGTTTTTGATCTAACAAGTTAAAGATATTCCAAACATACGAACAGCTTAGTCATTTCAATCAGCACCTATCATACGGTTTAGAAGCTAATGGTATTTGCATTATAACGGAAGATGATTGAAACGATAACTTAATAGAGATCTCAATTTTTTTATTTTGACAGAATCAATTTCTCGGATGTTTTGTGTCTTAAACGACAAATGTACATTCAAACTTCCGTCGTGCAGATCCTTTGAGTAATCGAACTTTCTTCCTTTTCACACATCGAGCATTTCTATAAATTTCAAACGTTTCACCGTGGAATATTCATTTATACAAAGCAATTTTAGCTCGCTTTATTATTCATTTTGGCAAGAATTATCTTATTAAGAAATATTGCAGCCTATAATTGCGATAATTAAGATAGATTCACGATACAATGAAAAAAAATAAAAATAAAAATTATTGTAATCCCAAGACAATTTGTTTTCTTAAAATATCGTTTAAAAACCAAGTTTGTGAATCTCAATGTTTTCGTAAATTTCAAACCACAATATCTGAAGATATACGGCTTAAAAAATTAATCCGATATCAAAGTTATCGGACGAGTATTTCGTGTCGGCTGTCTTGTTCGCGTGTAACGGATTCAGCATTGACATTCGTATCGATGTCAGTGTCAGATATTCAGACGATGCATGTATTATTTTCGGCTTATAATTTCGAGATTAATGCCAACCCACGTCGCGCACGTCTCCTGAAATCACAGATACATGGTATTCCTTTTGAGATTGTACGTGAGCGATCACGGCACAAAGCGGAAGAACACGATGTCGCGTGTCAATCCAGAGGAGAGCAACAGAGATTGCGGACATGGAACCACCCGTATAATAATACCAGGGAAACGACGCGTATAAAGCTGCCAATTTAAGTTTCGATGCTCCTCAATTCGACTCGGACTTCGACAATTACGACATGTAATTGTCGAAGTCCTTCACAATTTGCATAATGTACGGCGATAAGTGCGTGGTTAATGCAAATATACGACTCAATTTGACCCAATTTATGTGCCGTAAATTATTAATTGAATTTTTCGACAGTTACATTTGACAATTCCGTCATGATTTCCGTCGACAACCGGCAATATGCCAGGATTTATGCTCTCTTCGCCAAATACGATCACACGGTCGCAAATAGCGCGATATATTGTCAAAGAGGCGGCGCGCGTTAACATCCGGCGTTTACGATAAATGGCCGACTGACAAATTGTGGGCGTGCAACGGCAATATTGCGACTACCTCATCGATCTTGCGAGAATTGTATGGTTTAAGGAGGCTCTTGCAGTCTCGTTTAGAACGTCATGCTCAACAATGGATCCTGAGTAGCCGTTCGCTACGCAAGAGATATTATAGACTCTGTACATGATTTATGTAATTAAATGTAATTCTAAAATAAAATATGATTATTACGGGTATTATACAGATTACTAAGGTTAATTTTCTGCCCTTATCTCTTAATGGTTATTACATGTAATACGTTTTGCTATGATTCATACCTAAAGCGTTAAAACTGACAAAGAGGTTGCCGGTAACAACTTATTTATTATTAATTAAGGCTTCGAAAGCCTCTATCGCGACGAATACTGCCGACATGTCGAAATAAGAGAAACTCGCGTTTGACATGACGTGTCTTGCTTGACGTGACTTCTCAGCTAGACATCTGTCGATAGTATTCGATAGGTTTGATTACATGATTCGAATAGCAAAAAATTACCATCCAATAAAGCACTTTAGCATTTCGCAGGAATAAGAGAGAGAGAGAGAGAGAAAGAGAGAAAAGAGACATCGATGTAGCCACCTGTTTCTGTGAGAAGAATTTGGAAAGTCCTTATAAACGCAGGCATGATTATCGATATCGCAAAGCTCGTTATATAGTTAGATGGCTCCTCAACGTGTGTATGTGAGCAATTTTAGAACTAAACGAAACAAAACACGTACGCGATAAATCCACGAAATAAGACATCCTCCAAAAAAAAGCGTTCTCCTCATCTTAAAATCATCAAGTAGCCCGAGGCGTATCGCGCCGACCGCTTTTCACGATGCCCGCGATGGTCGATTATTGCACGCTATTGGCGAATAAGAGCACGCGGAACTGACGATGCTACTTTACACGTCAGCGGCGAATATTTAGCGAGATTTCGATCACCACTTGTCAGCCACATGCAAAATGGCGGCCTTCCTATCTTCGATGATTCCCTAGTGTATATGTCGTGAAGAGATCGAGGAAATTTTGGATTAATCGCGACAAAATTTACTTCCTCGAAATGGAATTCACCGCGACTTTGGCCACAAACGGGAGCCCCACGCCTGTAATTTCGCGGCCCCATTAGACCGTCGATGTCGTTTCGTCGTCACGGCAGTCTCGTCTTTTTCTTGTCCTCTGTTCTTTTTCGCACGCTATATTGGTTGATTATAAGAGAAAAAGAGGAGGAAAAAAAGGATAATGGGGCTTTTAACGACGATAAAGGGCCGCGCGTCTCCCGGAACAAGATTGAAGATCAAATGATCGCGATGTGCTATAAAATTTGTTTTTATTCTCTCGCTTAAGTACTTTTACCGTGACAGGTTTACGATTTCTGCCAAAACTCCAATTTCACTTTTTTTAATAATCGAATGTTATGGTGATCACCTGGTAGCTGCTACTGTAATACCGGTTAATTTGCATAGAAAGTGCGATCATGCCTGTATTTTAAATCAAAATAAAGTTATTTACCGTATTAAGTACTTGATCCTTTTTTTTAAATTTTAATGTTAATTGAAATCTGCACAGCACAATGTCTTAATACGTTTATGAAAAGGGAAATAGCTTGAAGAAAACAGCCATTTGTAAGCAATGTGCATTAGAAGAGAAATTTAGTTCTTTACAAATTAAAATAAAAAAATAAAATTTCGTACGAATAGAGTACTTGGGTCTAAACCCATAATTAATCTTTTTTTTTATACATATATACGGTAATACTTTTGATGGATTCGACAACCTTTCAAAATTCTTCTCTTCTTGTCAGTGAAATACAGGATGAAAGCCTGCGCGTTTTCGTCGATTCTCTGAAGAGCTCGTTAATGAAGTCGAGAAACGCCGTATCTAAAATCGCAAAGTAATTCGCAAGTAATTCGACAAATAACATATCGACACGTCTCGAAATAAAATGGTCAGCGCGCGTCTAGCAAACGGGATGATCCAAAATTAACTGTGTCCTGTATACGCGGATGATTAAGCGAGACAGAGATTAAGTACATGCCGATGAGGTGCAACGTGGTTACCGTATACCGAGCGGGAAATCTAAAAATCCCGATACAAAAGCTTCTCAACCATCTGTGGCAGATATACTTCTGTGCGAGACGTCGTGCAGTTCGTACATAGTATACTCCCCTATGTACCGTTATTTATAAATCCTTATTAAATTCGACGGAGAATTGCAGCCAACGATGCGAATATTAAAATCAAACCACTGACAGATCAGGAAAGAATGACTGTGTCATCATCTCTCATAGATATGTGTAAACTTTACAAGATGCTATATCAGAGTTCACGCATTGATTTAAAAAATGATAATAATTTGCCGAGTAGAGAAAAAATAAAATGTAAATTGTCACGTTACACTTTTTTCTACTTATATGCGTAAATAAATTTATTATATTTCATTATTAATATTATTATTTATTTTATATTAATGTGTTTTTTCTTTTTTTTTACGTGATTCGTAATTCTTGATAATCTCAGACATCCAAAATCACATTCATACACACAAACACACCAAGAATCGTCGCGCGGAGTAAATTGTCTCCCATTGCAGAGACGATTCCGATCGTTAGGTAACGGTGCATTAAGTTACGAGCAGCAGGAACCGTTTTCTTTATTTAAAACGTCGTTTGAAATTATTTTGAAAAGAACGAGATTATATTCCGGGGTGAATATTTTTCGTTTCAGCGGAAAGCTAAAGTAGATCACTATTTCTCGGCATAATGAAAATTTCACTCATTAATTTTTATATTCATAATATCGATCTGGAGATATTCTATTATGTCACCTAGAACAGATTGATTCATATTCATAATCTAAGGAGAAAAATAGAATAATATATTATACAGTTAATCCACGGATCAACAAACATGAGAAATTAGATATTGCTCGACCAATCTTACATCTCATACTGTTAGAACAATGTGATGTCGATAAATCGCACGTGCGTGTACTTGATGTACCCCACCCGAGAAGCGAACAAGAAGACTTAACTGGTTGCGGCGTGAATAATCGCTTGTAAGACAAAATTTTAAAAAATGCTGATCACAGCATTTGCAACAAATTTTCGAAGATGAAGGTACAGTTACGTTTTCCAATATTGTAAATTTGCGGTCTGCCTATGCAACATTATGTCGCAACGCCATCGCTCCCAACAACGGTACTTTTTATAAATGCTTTAAATTCGGCTGTTATATTTCATGATTTGTATATAGCTTACTTTCTCCCGATTTCGACGTCATAAATATGTCAGAACCAATAATAATTGTGTTCGATCTTTAATAGTTATGTTCAACGTGAAATTAATGGCTAATTGCTTTCTTTCGTATCGGATTTCTTACACATGTACATTCGCAAACGGAAGAGCAATTGCCGTCCCTTTTCTCGCGATCGTCCCTTTAATAAAGAACCAAAGCCGCCATTGAGTTTGCAAATTACCTGTTGCTGGCCGACTTCCAAACCGCGATTTACGATTTCAATGTCAATGACCCAAATTGATTTGTTTCGCTGAGATTCGAGATTCGATGAGCTAATTGCATTTGCATTGGAAGATGAAATGCCGATTCACGCTTGCATCCAAATGTTAATATTAGCATTATCATTCTTATCATACTTAACAGGTCTATTACTTTCAATCATATTTCTTGACAGTTTGTTATCAAGACAAAAATCTACCTTTTCGGCGCCAGAGCGGAGGAGTCTTGATAACTTTGGTTTAAAATATATAAAGAAAAACTTTCACTCACACAATTGAGTACAGATGCAACAATACACTTCTCAGTATATTAATTTGCGAAATATCTATCAATTTTTCACTATTTTAATCGTGCAGCGATTCCTAAATTTTTTCCTCTAATTTAGGATTATAAGCAAAAATTACGCACAGTAAGACATTCATCTCTTATCCTATTTAAAAAATCATTTCTTAATATTTTCATATGAAATATAAAAATATTTCCCATCCGATAGACATTACATCGATTACTTTATTTAAAATATATAAGGAAAAAATTTCGATAATTATTTATGCACGTAGCGAGATAACGTTTTTTATTTGCTACGATAGTCAGCGATAATATACGGAGGCTTATAAACTGGGTAATATTTTTCTCAATGACCCGCGGTCATATTGATTTCGGCCTAGATAGAATACTATGTTTGCCAAATTTATTATGCCTCTCCGCTTTGGCACCTACCTACAATCTGTCGAATCCGGACAGGTACTTTACGGGCAGTATCGGCCGAACACCCCGGAGAATACCGCCTCGTTCGTAATGCACATCGATTTTCGAGCTTGGCACGAATGCTTTACAATCCATTAATAATACCACAGTCGGCCGTATCGCAAATCAACTTCAGGCCTCGCAGCATCGCCTGCAACCATGCTCGCATATCTGATGGTGCGCTTCTCCGATTCGTCGTCGAGAGCGGATTAAAAAACAATACACGATACATTGTGCAGTATGCCCGGAAGAAATGCACGACCAATTCTGAATGTTCTTTGAAGAGAGAGATATAGTATTATGCTAGGCTTTATTGATTTGTGAACGCAAAAGAATACGACCACAGAATTTTAAAAAATATAAAATAATTAAATCGCAATTGTGAAATGTCCTAAGAATTATGCAACTTTGAAATGACACGCTGTGGTTGATCGAGCAGCGATGCTGATACAAAGGAGCGAAATTCATAAAAGAAAAAAATAAGAAAGGCATCGTCAATACTTTCTATCTCTCGCGAAGTTTCGCGAAATTTTCTTAAGAATTGTGCGTTGAAAATAAACATAACAAATACTGCTTCGTCTCGTGTATTTGTGTTGCATTAATTTAATATGAAAATACGTAATTCGAGTAATGGGCGCGCTTCCATGATTTAATACGGCAGATACTGCCGTTCACTCGACCAGGGTGATGATAATGGCGAATTTAAACTGATTGAATTACGGGCCCGCATGGTTAGAATAGAATCACGATTTATAGTCACACAAATTAGTGTTCATCAACTGAGCTGGACGGATCTCGAAAAGAAGGCGCGCACGTGTATTGTGGACATATCACGAATGAAGTCATGTATGGATTTTGTGTTGTGTTAAAATAAACGTATACAAATAAAATGATTATTTCTCATCCGGTTCGAGGGATTCTCTCTGGAGAAAATGTATGGGTGACTGCTATTGATTCATGAGAAATAAAAGTTTGTGTTCGGAACAACGAATTACGAATAGTCCGAAGTATTCTGAATGCATTTCTTATCCCATTTTCTCAATCGAGAATTCTAAAAATTAATTTTTCAATACTTGTAAACAACATCTCTTCATGAAAGAAACATAATTGCGCGCATCTCAAATTTTAGATTTCAGAACTTTGAAGATTATTTCTTTTACTTAAGTTACAGCGATAAGACAGTGATAAGACAGATTGACAGTCATGTCCGTTTGTGAAGTTACTTGTGAACGGATGTTACAGTTGAAAAATGTTAAGTGCCAAGAAAATTTCAGTGAAACCGCGCTACTCTAGCGCGTCTAGAGTGCCTAGTTCATCCGTTAATCATGGTACGACGGAATTGGGAGTTAGACACTCGTTTGACATTTCAGCCCAACGCGACGCGACACTTCGATTGGCGACCGTTAGAGAAGAGGCCCTTCAGAAATCCTTCGCCCATTCGGAAGCCAGTTCCCAAGTCTTGTTTCTCGGCTTTGATTTTAGTTGGCCGAGATTCCGCGTCGTGGCTTCCTCACCTCGCGGTGAGACAGGTGCAAACATCGTTTCTATGCTCGAACGATCGCTATACCTACCTACCTACCTAACTACCTCTTTGGGAGTCGCACGAAATCGTTTCCGGCGTGTCTCGAGGCGCGCTATGTAAACCGCATATACGATATATATGGACTGTTTAAATACACCTGAGAACACGTGAGAACTGTCCAAATACACCTGCGCATGGGAGAGCACGGCGGAGGAGGTGATGCGAGACAAGAATAATATTTATTGGCCCGTTTGATGATTTGACAGACTTGAGGAGGATGTCCGCGTAGAACGTGAGAGAACGCGGAAAGCGCCAAGCCAAGTCCTTTCTTTCAGTCCAGGCCGAATCTTGTTTCAATTTCTCTTTAATTAATTCGCCATGTCGTTACTAACTCCCTCGGAACGATAAAATCACGTTTCAATATGCGAGATTAAATAAATTTCGTCACGCAGCGAAAATAATGTGAACACGAAGCGGTACACTTACGCATCAAAGCCGTCTTCTTGTTTATTGCGTTCTTTTTCTCCTGCCGCGTACCACATCGCTTCTATCGGCGATCACATCTTCGATCGGAACGGTCGACCAGCAAGTTACCACGAAAAACACGTCCGTTCGCCGCCTACGTGCAACAATCGCTTTAGACGTGTGCGAAAGGTTGAACACTGTTTATTCAATCACGCACGCGAGTTTGCAGGACCACAACCCTATCTATACGCCGGCCGGCCGGTCATCATCGACGCTTATGCTCGCACGCTAAATTATAATGCATCGCCGGCGATTGCACCCTTAGCGCACGCACACGCGTAAGTATGCAAATGAGCAAGAATGTAATATTTAACGGTTATACCGCCGCTCGGCCGGAATCGGTGGCAATGAACCTCGGATCAAAGCTCCTCTCCTCCACCGTTTCCGCTGATCATTTCGGCACGCCCGATAAGCCGATCTTGGCGCGATCCATCCATCGATCACTGTGGTGATTGTTGATATCAGGCGCCATGATCTTACAACGGTACTGTTTTGCCATAGTCACCGAGACGATCATATTTTCGCGTCGATGAATATCGTGGCCGCGCTGGTCGGCTTTTGTGTAACAAGATAACAAATTTCGCAGCTTTCGCGGCGCGAACTCCAACCAAACTCTCTCGTTCTCTCTCTATGATTTCTTTTTAATTTCTTCAATTTTGTTCGGAAACGTTCGCGAGAAACGAGAATAGGAGGCGGTAAATGTAATAAAATAAAGTGTACAATTTGGTGTGTTTTAAACTCAATATTGATAATTCAGAGTATAAAATCTTGGACAAAATCGAATTTACTCCAATAATAAATGTACTTTTCTTTAACGTAAAAATTATTCGTTACATTCCACTTTAATGTTTATGTATTTTATTCTTTTCTTTTTAAAGCGTATGTTACGGGATATTATATGGTTGCGAAAAGATTTATGGTCCATGCCATCGCAGTGCTTCTATTCGAATCTCTTTCACACAATAATCTATGTCTAATCAAGATCGAAATCGTACCTATTCATAGTCGACATTCTAATGACGAGTCGGGCAACATCGTCGACGTTCATAATTGTGTGAAAGTTCTCCAAGAACTCCGATAAACATGTTTCAACGTCGAGAGGAAAGATACCTATTGCGCAGAGACTTACTTTCGACGTCATTAAAAGCGACAGAAAAATCCGCGGATGTGAAGAAGCACGTTAACGAAATCGTAAGTCCTGGGAATACACGTAGCTGCGTCAATACCGCACGTATTTGTCGGCAAATAGAGATTCCAAGAAAGCCCTTTTCTATTTTCCGTATATTCGAAATTTTTATCGCTCGTGGCTCTGCGTTTTTTTTTTTACAGATTTCCGACAGCATAAAAGATGTATTGAGTTAATATAAAAAGTTGATATTGTATATGAATGTACTTTTTGTTTGTCTGCAAATTAAAGACAAATGGTAACAAAATGAACGTGTTGCTTGAAGACAGAATATTGCTCTGTACGTATTATATACGTGCGGTTTATATCAGCAAACACTCCGGCGGTGAATACGAGTGTTACAAATGATCGCGATCTCTCATTCGCCTTTTCATTACAATAAATCTATTGAATGTGTGCCTATGCGGATGTTTAAAGTCTCAAGTATACCGCCTTGGCTCGCAAATACATTGCGAGCGTATCGGTACAAACAGGTATAGGGAGATGCATCGTGCGAGAATGAAATAAATATTAAGAAAAATAAAGGGTATTCTTAAGAATTTATTTGGAAATGTCGATTTTCTTGTACCGAAAATGTATCTTTATCTTTTATCTAGTACACAGCTACTTTTAACTGGTACTTTTAACCCGATTCACAATACGTCTTTTTTTCCTGTCCGATTTCCTGTTTCGCATTTAACATGTTCTTTATTATCGAGAAAACCGTTCATGTAATTGCAACAGAAATATATTTACAAGAATTGTTTTATGATATATTAAAATTATATGCAATATATATACATCAACGATTTGGCTTACTTTAATGTTTAATAGAGACATTTCTCTACGAAAACTGTAAAACTTACACGAAATGTTGATTTGTTTGATGCTATTCTTCACCCATTGAGAAATTGTTTTCGCACGACTATAAGAGAGTTAACAATGTGACAAGCGTCACTGGCATTTATTTATCGTTATGCGTCGACAGCCGAACACAGTCGAAAAGAGCGCGCTCGTAAATTATTCCGGGAACCACTTATGCGCATGGTCCTCGTTTATGAAGTTAACACGATGAAGTTGGGTGATACTGTCTTGGGTCTCGCGAGCAATTTATTTTGATCGATGGCGATCACAGCTTTTCGCGACGCGAACTTAATGACCACGCAGGCTGACTCGACGCTCTCGACCCTTCTCATCTCGTTTCGCTCCCGAAATCTCGTTCATAAGACGAGAAAGTATGCCGTCATTCCGTTTAACTGTATGTAATTGGGCGAAGGGCGTGGACGTATGACGATAGGAAATGACTTTGATGCACAGAATACTCAAGAAACGATATTATAAAGAAACCATTATTTTTTTGTATTACTTTGCAAGCAACCTGTAGGACATTTTTTCATTTTCGCGTCCCATTCATCTCATTCCAGCCGCGGTAATTTCTTCGACAATGACATAAAGCAAGAACACTGTCGCGCATTATCATTATGCATTGAATGATAATGTGTACAGGCAAAGATGCACAAACAAAGATGCATAATAATCGTTTCCCATGAATATTTTCTATCGAACAAAAGCGATTATCATCATGTGAAAACATGATAATTACAGTCATTTCGTGAAACGATCATTAACCTTCTTCAACTAATACCATTTATATATGAATAATGTAAAAGGAGATTAAAGATATTTGTAAATAAAATCTTTCTGTAGTGTATTTATACATATTATGTTCTGACGAAAATTAATTTTTTTACATTTTTACGAATTTAACGAAAATGTAATTTATAAATAAGAATATAGTGAACAAGTTATAACAATAACATATTAAGTTTCAAAAAAGTAGTATTTTCTCTCATAAAAACTCAAGTACATTAGTTGAAAAATTTGTTAGTTAATTGATTTTGATTGAACGGCTTGTCGTTTACTTGTAAATTATAAGCCTATTTATTTAAGAAGATTAGTGCAATTGATCTTAAGTACGTAAGTAAGTAAGTAAGTACGATAAGTACTCATGTCCATGATCTTCAATAACATTGACATTAATGAAGAAGGCTCGAACGGTCAAGATTAACCATGTAACCATGACTGATCGTTTTAATGCTTCCTAATATGATCTACGAGAAGACCTTCGAATGCATATTTGCTTAAATTTTTGCACTTGTAGTTACTTACAACGTTCGCGGAAAGAAAAAAGAAAACTAAACAGGGGTTAGGAAGGTGTGCTTATGATTAAGGATCTGTCTCTAATCGGCCAGCCTTTACGAAGTGCACGCTTCAGGAGTAATTATGGTGGATCGTTGTTCATTAAAAGTAACGCCGGATTGCCTTTAATCGCAGATACCTACAAGCTATTACTTGCTACTCGAAGCTTCAGCCCAATCTTGACGTCTACCGAGCCTAACGATCACAAGATAATTGCGTGCCCTACAGCAAAATAACCATCATGACGTTTAGAGAAAGTTTGAGAAGTCAGAAGCGTCTATATATTTCTGGCAGTTTAATTGTTCTAACTTCCAACTTTGCAGAGAAGTCTTGCTTTCGTAATAAACTTATGCTGACTTATATATATATATATTGAATATTAAAAAATTAATTAAAATTTTATTTGTGGCATATGCCATTATTTTGCAAATCACAGAATCGAAATAAAAAGTAAGAAAATCTATGAATTTTTAATGGACACGGCATGGAGAAGAATGAATTTTGAACAATCAGAAAAACTTTTAAATATCGAAGGATGTGACGGTAAAGAGTTTGGGAACCCCTGAACTTGATAGCATCGCTTTCACGGGTCGCGTTTACTGAATTCATCCTAGATCCAAAGGCGTCTATGGATGCGTACATCAATCTTAGCGAACTTCTATACCTTGATCGCGTCCTGTGTAAATCCGCACCGATCATCAATTTCCCATAACCCGCCGGCTTAAACATCCATCTATACGAATATACGAGTGTACGTATGTCTGTGCATATAGCCAAGAATCCCTTTCAAATCGCTCACGCCGCCTTTGTACCACGTCCGGCTAATTTGTAATGGAGATGGAAGCTGCGGAGATACGCGCAGCGTGCACTGTATCGTGATGCATCATTGACCGTATTCGAGTTGAACGTCGGCGATAGTCGAGACAGCTCCAATGTCAATTGCGGCATTTAAATCACGCTGATTTTTCATCGCGAGTCAGTCGAAAAATAATTCACAAAGCGTCCCGTTAGCGTAAATTAGTTTTGCATAATATCTATTTATGTCAAAGTAAGGCTCATTTTTCCTTTGGTAAATATGTGCATTCTTTCATTTATCTTCAACGTTCTCTCCCGTTCTCTCTTGAAGTTCTTCGAAGAGGTACATTTAATAACTGTCCACCATTCTTGCTGATAGCGCGTGGCGTCGCACTGTCGCTAACAACATCGCTTTGCTGCAAACGGTGATAAACGAGCGTCGGAGCCCAATGCTTCGCGGGGACCACTTTGGAATTTCGATTGATAATGAAAATAATCGTTAACGCAAGTAAACGATTCGTCTGAGATTCGATTTTTATGCAAATCTCGGAGCGGAGAGACATCGCGGCTCGATCAAGTTTGGCATAAAAATTTTTAACTTTCGCGATAATTATCAACCGGGGCGAGAGAGACGGGGAGTGCCGACAGATGACATTGCAAGATAAGTACAGGATTTAATTATGAATGTCGGTCGCGCACGAGAGAAGGTCCACGTGAAAGCTCATTTCGATGGATTTTTTAATCACGACTTACTTCGCTCGGGTATACGAAATATACGAAAGCTCGTCAACTGGCGCCACGTAATTGACCACGGGACATTTGTGGATATATACATATATGAATCGGTGAGCATCAATTATCCGTCGGACATCTTTGATCATCCTGTGTAAGCGCACGTATTGATACCCGCGACAAATATTTTGATTCCGTGACGAGGATGATCGTCACGGAATCTTCAAGAGCGACGATAATTCGAACTAATAATCGAAATCATTAGTCGTAAGTTTCGATAAAATAAGCGCAAAAATATCTCGGTAAAAGTATGTCGAAATTCAGCGCAAATGTCTGGCCGAGAAACACAGATTACAGCTGCGATCTCATCAGGATAACATCACCGATATTCGAGAAATTTATGATCGACAAAAATAAAGAGAACTTGTTGGATAAAAATAACAGTCGTTGTTCAAAAATCGAATATGTCATAAATTATTTTTGTAGCATAAATATATTATTATAAAATTAATTTAAATATAATAGAGTGAATTTATTTGATGTCGACATGTAGATTTAAATATGAATTAAAATAAAATGTAAATCAAAGCCAAGAAATCAAAATAACAGCTAAATCTTTAACACAATGCTTCGAGGAATATATTTGACTTGGTGTTAGCAAAAGTGTATTACGGCAAAAACAATTGATGACCAAACTTAACAAAAACTCTTGTTTACAGACACGCCTGGCTACGGACAACCGACGCCGTAAATCTAGCCTATCGCGCGTAAGTAACACCGTGGCACTTAAAAATGCGCTCGAAAGCTCCTGAAGACAGTTGTCGTCGCTCTTGCGCGTAATTGCTGCACCAGGAAGCACGCGCGACAAAATGGAAGAAAAAACCCTCTCGGGTGTCCACGGTCTTTTAGTGACTTGGAGTGTTGTGTGCCACGGTGCCGTAGATGACAGTGCTCGACTTGTTCATATGGACTCTGAAAGCGAACTCGGCTGCTGCCAAGTACTCGGCGCTAATGGAGGAAGCGAGACGATTACAAATGCAAGCGATTATTGCATTCACAAGTACGCGTGTCTGTAAGTTTACGTGTGTAGGGTGGTTGCGATACGGACGTGTTTGCGCGAGCTTACACAGTAGGGAGTTAAAAATACCAACGGAATTATCTGTCTCGATGATGCAGGAGCCTTCGCAACATACTCGATTGTCGCCTCCAATATTTTGCTATTATAGTCTCTACTTTACATGTCCTTACTGCACAAACAAGAACCGCTCTTGCGCTATTCGAAAGATGAGTATTTAACTTTGCTTCTGTTTTGACTGCTATCAATCCTAGAATTCACAAGTACAGACTCTTGCAATCTTCTTTTATACTGTTGTACTTTAAAACCCCTTTTAATAAACATTTTTCCAATAAAATTCTGTTTTTACATGATTTTATTACAAACATAAACATGAATTTTAATTTACTTTTTCGCGATATTTTTATTTTCTTTAATTATAATTCTTGTTATTATAACATAAAATAAATATTATAATATAAAATAAAATTTTTATGCCGTGTATATTTTTATGTCAAGTGTTCTATATTTTGTAAATTGTCCTTTCCATAGTTATAAGCTCTATAAGTTATAATAATCAATAATTGAGCCTTGATAATATTATCAAAGTTTCGAAGATTTTTCTCGTCGTAGTGAACCCGATGACTTAAATAAAAGTCGCTGCACCTGCATCTTTGCACAATTTCCAAGCTGATTGCCCCCGAGTGCTTTACCTCATCAGTGAAATCATTTTCCAACGAACCGTAAATCGTTCTCACGCACGTCGGCTAGACTTGCCAAGAATATTCGTGCCCCAAGGATTAGGAATTACCCTACTCGGTCATTATCCCCGGGGCATACCACGCTCCCCCTCTACGGCACACTCGCGGCTCATCCGCGAGCATTTTGCGGCATCATCATCGTATACAACGTCATGAATACACGACCCATGTACACGATTCGCCACGGCTACTATTCGAAAACATGCAGGTGGAGAAACAGGTGAAGATCGCGCGTTTCACGGTAGCAGATCTTAACAAGGACGTTCAAAGAGATTCATTTTCTATCAAATTGAAAAGTGATCTGCCCGTATGATCTGCCCGTTTTAATTGTGGAGTAAAAAGTTGAACCTTTCAAATATAACGACTGTGCTGCAGAACCGTACAGGTCGATCGTAATTCTTCCTACACGATAACCCGCAGCGAATACGGAGACTGCAACCGTTCCCGCTAACCGATCGCGGACACATTTTTACGCACGTCGACGCGTACAGTACCGAGGCACGAACGAGCTGGTTACTTGCCGTAGCGGTAAGCCATGCGCAACGTACAGCAGGTCCCTCTCCGTACGCATCTTGGCGTACGTGGTACGGAAAAAAAAGGAGAGTTAGATTTATCACCAAGCACCGCTCTAATCGCCGGCGAACTGCGGGCCTGCGTTCCACGTAATATGTTAGCATCCGTCACGAGAAGAAAACGACTTATTCCACCCGAACTGAAAACTCGTAGAGGCAAGGATTAAGCTGATTTTCGATTTGTGAATCGTAAGCTATTAAAATTTACAGAGGATTTAACATGACTTTCGAAATGGCGCGGACTAATATAAATAATAATTTGTATTGTAAAATCAGTTATATGTCTTCTCGGAGCATACAAAATAAAAATGTAGAAATTATTGATATATTGATACTCGATGATACTTTCATGTAGGATGTTTCCAATAAATTTGCAGCCATCATTACAGTTAGTTTAAAGTCTTCACCATGATATAATCGCGCTTGATTATATGTAACCGTTGGCGAGGATTCTGCGGTTTCGTTACCGAGATCAAGGCAATCCAAACTTGGTATCAGCCTATCTTAATAACCACAATAGCCGCTTGCTAATTTATCATAAATTAAGAAACCACAGTACATTATTTGATAATCTCAGTAATGATCATGCTTCTGATTGTTAATTGCATCACATTGCGGAGTTAATAAATACTTTAAAAAAAATCAAAACAAAAAATAAAAATAAAATTTTTTTTTATACTTATAGTAAATACTTTTTTCCAATTAAATATATAATTACATTACTCAAATTTGTTTACAACCAAGAATTTAATCATAGAGTACATTACATAAGTAAATTACTGTGGTTGTAAAAGAAAAAGCTTTCAAGATCCTGACTTCTGAGATAATCTTTAAATTATGATATGACAAAGTACCAAATGAAATCTTTGACATTTTATGATTGCGATATTAGTGTCATTTAGTGGTTGCGCGAGAAGACTTTTGACTTTTAGATCGCGGTGAAATTCGCCAGGAAGAAATAAAATATGATCCTTCAATATATAACTTGCGCCACGTAAAGATAATTAGAATAAATTACTTGTCTAACACATCAATTTATTTATTGAAAAGGCCACATGTCGCTATAGTCATCTGGGTTGATGTCTCATTACAATCATCTAGTCTCATTAAATCAGAAATCCAATTAATCAATGGATCAAATCATATGAGATAATGGCGTGCGTCCGAAATCAGACGTCTCATTCTGTCATAAATCGTCGACATTGATTGACCGGAGAAGTCGGTTGGATGGTTTAATTAACTCATCGCTCGACGACATTAGGTAACTTTCATTTCTTTCGAAGTGTCTATTTGTGATTTATCGAGTCACGCGTTGTCTTCGTTTCTCGGGGAACAATTTAAAACGATTTCATCGTACAGTTTTAAATCACGTTAAATTATCACGAGTCGTTTGGATCGTCAAGTACGGCAAAATTGCAATTGGTAATCACTTTTGTAATTATGTGAATTATTATTCCACTATTCTCCAGGGCTCCTGGAGATTTATCTCTCACACTCGAGGTTAATTCGCTTAATTCAACGATACATGTGACAGTTTTGATAGATGGTTGTGTTTCTACTAGGTGAACGTGTAAATCTGTGATCTTTGCGTTATTTTTGCCAGGATCTAGTAAAACGCAGTTGCTGAGATCTCTACGAAAATTCCGCGAGAGGCTGAGAAATCGAGATATATTGCGTTAACGAGATACACGCGGAAAACGAGTTAGCACACGTGCTTCGTGCTACATTCGCACGCGATCGCGGAAGAGCGTCCAAGGACGCATTACCGTCACGGAAAAAGGTGACGGAAGAAAGCGCCACAATTGTCAACAGGAAAATAAAGATCGTATTACATCGCCTTAAAGGAATATTCGCGAACTATTGTAATTATTTCATAATTAACGTCGAAAAATAGTGTCTAGATTTTATTTGAATAATAGTCGAATTAAATCAGAATAAAATTATACAATTACAGCATAATCATCATCAAAAGTTGATCAAGCAACATCATTAAAAAATTAATCAAGGGGGATTTAAGGAAAATTCATATACGGTGGATTAATGTGGAACAAAATAGAAGTGTTAGTTACATTTACCTTCAACTGGAAAGTCGAGATTAATGCGATAACTATCCGGTTTTTAAAGAAATTTTATGCGCAACATATCGCAGCAAAGACGCGAAGATAAATATATTTAAAATATCATTGCGAGTTTGAGAATCTACGTTTGATACATATGTACAAAATACCGTACGATAAGTATACACGTGCACGAAATGCATACGTATATTAATAATAATCATTTCCGTAAGAATTTGAATCTCGCACAGGAATGCGGGTAAGCGAGATTTACAGGAATGACGGAAATAAATCTTACGTATATGTATGATGTCTGAGATCATTGACATTCAATGCGAAAAAGATATTTCTTTCGAAAACTAATATTTCAGGATTTCAGATAAACTCTTATGCGCACCATATGCTAGCAATTAAATTCCTCACACGTGCCCTAAAAATAATTGGGTCATATAAATGTGACAAGATCAATCAATAAATATTCGAAATTTTTAATATGCCTCGCGTTAATATTTAAATTAAGACAGAATAAAATAACCACATTTGACATCATTCGCCATAACAAGCATAAAAAAAATGCGATGAACAAGCCGGAACTACAATCCGAATCCAAGCAATTGCTCAC
Source organism: Tetramorium parvispinum (assembly GCA_011638315.1). NCBI lineage: Eukaryota > Metazoa > Arthropoda > Insecta > Hymenoptera > Formicidae > Tetramorium > Tetramorium parvispinum. The sequence continues at coordinate 23,632 of VBVR01000685.1, read as the reverse complement.
CGAAACGTAACTGTATCTTCATGTTTCGACGAAATTTGCTGGGACTTATTTGCAGGTACATTGTAATGACAGGTCTTGTGTATACTATACAATTCTCCCTTAATATTACATACAATCAAGTCACACGGTTTCTGACGAAAGAGCGTTCGACGAGCGGCAAGAGCCCTCATTTCTGTTTGATACTGTTCCCTTTCCGTACCTTTATCGTCTCAAATTGCCCAGTTGAAATCACTTATCTTGTACTAAGTTACCCTTTTCGTGTTTTTACAGGGAGGTGTCAAAACTCACGCACAACCGGGACACAAATGGAACGGACAGTTGTCATTCTGACAGCGGCAATTTAACGGCGGTGACCGCGTGTAAATGAGGGTCGATTCGTCGGATAAAAAAAGACGATCGTCAAAGAGTGCAGTCGCACATTCGTGTTATTCAGATGTATTGCGAACGCCGAAGCGACGTCGATGATGATGGGGGACCTGCACAATCGTCACGGTAACATACGACTTGAGAGATGTACATCCCGATGCGCGGATTTTTTAATGGAGGCGTTATTACGTTTCTTCTGTCGTTTGCTAATGGGCCCCGGTATGGAATTCTTACAGTGGCGGACGGTATTTGCAATGCGACAGGTTTCAATGGCGACCACTTGACCGTTATGTTTCGACCACCACATGCGAGGAGAAACAAAAATAGTATCTGATTCGTATGCAATTTCAATATTTAAACGGATGAAAATTAAGATACCTACTAATAATTAATTGTTAGACAAAAGCCAAGTGATATCTCTCGTTGTCACAATCGATGAACAACTTTCGATTACCATACAAGTTACTTAATATTAATGTAATCAGTAATGGTGTAATTGAATATCAGTAATGGAGGAATTTTCAACTTCTACGAGCGAATACTAAAGATAAGCTTCGAAAACTATCTCTAACAAGCTCTACGTTAATTTTAAATGTAGATATAAAAAGAAAACATCTCGATTCGTTCAACGATGATTTCACTTTTCCGTGAAATTGCCTCGCTCGTAATTCGATTCTCTCGGGGAGTTCGATTAAGACATACCTGACCGTCATGACCTAAACTTTTACGATCCAAGAGATTTACGATCGGCCAGAACCTTCGACATCGCTATGTTCCTCATACATGACTCGATGCGATAGTCGCGTCTTTCGAATTGAGCCGGTGGCGGATAAGATAGGCACGGAAATCGACACGATCGTCATTAATTCAATAGAGTCATCGAATATTTTACGGTCAATAAACCGCTGATGGTATGTTATCGTGCTAGGAAAAGAAAAAAGACATTTGTAAAGTGATAGTTAAAAACGTTGAATGATAACGACGGCTGTTTGATCGTACTAAGGTTGCTAAACAATTTTCTATCGTCAGAGTTGCGTCATATTATATTCAATTAAGTATACAATACTATCTAATTACACATAAAAGTCATAGATTATTCAGTAGTGATTTATAATTGATGGCGACTTGTATATATACGTACCGAATGTAGCAATAAACATAAAAGTGATCTATCAGGATTTTCTTAAGCAAAATTAGAAAATATGAAAAAAAAAATTTAATTTCAAAATTTTATTTGTTTCTGATTTCTAAAAACCATTAAATTAAAATTGGAATTACTCAGTACTTGAAGAATGCTTTTTCAACAAGTTATCTTAACCCCCATTCGGATTCTCGTCGTGTTACGGTGAACTTAACTTATGTCAACGCAGGTATTTTAATGAGACAGAGACAAAGATTTCAGGGATGCCTCGTCGTGCAGCCAAATAAATTGTACGGAAGGTATCTCAAGTTGTCCATTACATTCCAGTTATACTACATACTACAACTTAAGAATAACAACACGCTTTAATTATTCCGACACTGAAAATATTTAATTCAAATGTGATTAATTCTGTACTAATGAAAGACACTGCCGTGAAAGTATAACCGTTGATTTTAACTATCTCAGTACAAAATTAAGCGAGAAATGTGTTGCCTGTCGCTCTTGAAAAAGCACGAGAGCCGGTATCGTAAACATCGCGAAACATCGGAGAAGAAGAAACCGCTCGGTGTGACAAGGTAAAGAAATTGAGAGACGAAAGAAAAATTAGAGAGACGGCGGACCACCATGCCACATATACGTGCGGCATTTGAGTGAAGAAATATTTGTACGGTTGTTCATGATACTTCGCTGCGGGCGAACATCCGATTTGCGTTGTGAATTGATCCCGGCACGCATCGTAGCTGCAAGCGCCGATGAAAGTGAATAACGCGAATCTCCACCGCCAATTATATCCCATCTGGTTATGTTGGAACGATACGCTAGACAAACGAACGTTCCGCCGCAGGTGGAATCTAACTGTGCCGATGAGTTTTGTTTTTTTTTTTAATTGTAACGAAGATATATGCAAAACCTTGATAAAAGTTCAATACAGTCAGGTTTAATGCGGTATGGAAGTTTTACATTTGAGCGTTAATTTGGAATTTTCTGCAACGCACTATGTTATTGTATTAACACACAGTTTAAGTTATGTTCAATTTAGTATTAGAAATAAATTTAACACGTGTATGCATAAAAAATATTTGATTTGATTATATATTACATTTAAGACATAAATAATAAAATGTAATATTTATTAAAAAACAAGATTTACGTGCTAGTTAATTGAGTAATAGTAAAGTTAAGGATCATATAATTTCAACGGAGGAAAATGATGGATGCGTGCAAAAGGTTATTGAAAGATCACGATTACATATTCTAATCGAAGTATACATGCTTCGTACAATATAGATACATCGATTACGGCATGTTGCACGTTACTGAGCACGTCTTTCCTTTGGCGCGATATGTTTGCGAATATTTTTCGCGACGCGCTCCGAATTACGCAATGCGTTCGAGCAGATCGAATGGAAAAATCAGTTTTCCGCATCGCTGGCTATCCTGACTCGAGGCCCGTCAAATTAGCGCGACTAGCAAAAGACCGGGTCGCTTTTAACGGAGGGGAGGACAAGTTGATTATCCGTAATTCAGCTGGTGCAAAAATCCCACAATCGCCTGCCCCTACCTCGCGAGTAAGACGCGTGGACCGCAACATCGAGCCACAACTCCGCCGATTATTACCCGCAATCTCGCCGGTGCAAAAATCCGCGGGCACCTTACGGAAATATAAAGTGGAAGTCTCTTTTCTCCCTTCTTTCTCTCGGCGTATCTGCGACCAATTATTTGCAATCGACAACGACGATACTAACGGGCGCGTTATGGAAATACACGTCAACCCCTCGGGGGCGCGGATACATGAGCTCGGGAACACGGATTGGAAATATCTTCTCACGAATGTGCAACCCATGCCTGATCAATCTCTTAACTATACCAGTGCACGAAAATTATACTAATCTTGTTGGTTTCCAGAAGGATGAAAAAGCTTTAAGAACTTTATTTTAGTAATTTTTTTGAAATACGGTTTAGAAGTGTCCATAACAATTCCTATAATCTTCGAGCGATACTTTAAATCATATAATCTACTCATCTATTTCTTAAGCTACACGGATACACAAAGCTATATATTCAGATTATTTTTTTCTTTCGATAATCTTTATACTACCTGTAGCTTGCAAAAATATGACAGAAGAATATTACAATGTTACGTTAGTTTGCACGATAGTATGTTTTTGAAACTAGAGATATTGGAAGCATAAATTAGTATTATATTTGTAATAATTAAAATAATCCGTTTTAATTCTAGAAAGAAAGTTAATTATTAATCTAGGATAAATAATATGAATACTGATGCAACTCGATTTTAAACGCAAGACTAATTTAAATGGTGCAGACGTTCTTCGTTCGCTGATCAGATATGTGTGCTGGGGATTTGAAAAACACAATGGGCAGGACTTTAAGTCACACGATAGGAATCTCTTTTGGTATGTGCAAAGTACACCTGTTATTGCACCAAGTAGACATTCGCTCGAATTATCATGCATGCCATGCAGGCATGCGTAACCGGAAAATGACTTGAAACGTTTGCATAACTCTCGGTTATATGTTTCTCTCCCGAGTCGAGGAATCGCCCAGGGAGATCCGGTGCTTCTCGTGCGTTTATCTTTCCCGAAGATCCGCGAGGTCGTCGTCGGCAATTTGCATCCACGGCGCGGTCGAAGCGTTTGTTTTTTCTCGCCGTGCGAGCATGTGGTCGGTCCATTAGCCGTAAATCATAGCTCATGAAAGCGACTCGGGCGAATAGTATGATGAAAGTAAGTTTACTTGCACTTATACGTGAACGTGTAAAGTAGAGCATGTGAGATGTAGTAAAAGCGTGTTCGGTCCCTCATAAAAGCGAACGCCTTTTTAATCTCATTTCTAGAAAAATATCTCGATAGAAGAAACAAAGATATGAAATTATAAATTCTGCTTCTTTAAATTATCTTGTTAACTTGTTTGAGATTTATATTGTCATCGAAAATGTTTTCTGTGCGGCATAATTTGATACCTTTGACGAGAGAATGAGAAATATATGATACATTTAGAAGCTGGATTATGTTCAAATATATCCATAGAAAAATTATCATGAATTTTTTCTATGGTGAGAAGCATCCTCAAGGATAATCCGTTAATTATAAATTTGTTTCTTTATAATCACATTTGTGCAAAAGGGATCATTAGATTGTTTCGTACCGCTTTCTGCATGGTGTTTTCTCCTTGATCATGTGTCCCGTTTTCGAGATCGAAGATTCTTCTACATCGATTACGAGCATCAAAGTCTTCCTGATTGGTTCTGGCCCGACGCCAAACCGCTTTCCGATCGGCCAATAACGGCGCCTGTTCCGCTCTCGGGGTTAACGCATTCGCGGTCGTTTGATGTCATTACGCAAGATGCATCCACGATGCACCGATACATGCGATGGTAGGGGGAAAGAGGGGAGCATCGCGGGGTAAATGCAACGGATACATACGTCCATCGTACGCACGTAGGCCGGCAAACACTGCGTTGTGCGAGCCGAACTTTTATCCGTGATCGAACACGCATCGTGTGTGCCTTTTTTCGATTCCGTCGAAATGATGCACCGGCCGACTGATTGATACCGGTTGCACCTGATCATGAATTCGTGGAGATAAGTCATAGATTACAGGGAATTTCATGTCAAGGAATTCCATCCCGCCCACAAATATTTCGAAAACGGAACCTAATATTAGAACACTAATTTCAAAAGTATAATTTTTTATTTAGGAGTATATAATAATTAACCAAATAAATAAATAATTTTTCCGAAGATAGATGATTTCAGATTTTAATTACCGGTTCTCTAATCTTCTATCACACAGGTGGCTTATGTTCGTTGTAATATCAAACAATACGGAAATAAAACTTGAATCCTTTGAAATTGAGGAAGTAGCACTTATCTTATCCTACATACCGAGCATATATTCGTACATTTAAAAATGAGACAAAAGAATCAGTTGCAGTACTGAATAAAATTGTTCTGCATTGAACACAATGCGGCATTAACGAAGTAGCGGCAGAATTATAGAATTAATTCTCCAATTATGCAAACAGCACTTCGCGAAGTTCCTTATTCGCTCGAAAAGAAGACTGGGAGCTTATTTACCATCTGCTACCGGCCGAACGTCATTAAGCTGCACATGTCAAAATTGCGTTGTCAGAACGGGGAGCACGATCTTATCGAATTATTCCGAAAGGCCGCACGCAATTCCCGCAGCGCGAGCTGTAATAAGATTGTATGCGCGATACGTATCTGCAACTGATGAGCGCGTAACGAGGCAGCGCCTTTGAAGAAGATATTTCTTTAGTTAGCAGATAATCTAAGCCGCTTAAAGCTGGCACCCCGTTTGCTCGCCGGAGGGAAAACAGCCCGAGGCAACGAATATGACGCGCATCGCGTTGATACGGTTATAAAGACGGTGTAAAAGACCTATAAATACCCGGAACATTAGAGATTCTTAACCGCCAGGTGAACATAAACGACGCACCGAATGAATTTCGTACTGATCAATAATGAGCCATCATTTGCAAGCGAGCACACGAGGCGTTTATCATGAGGCTAATTGAGTAAGCGATTATTCATATTCATCTCGTACCCCTTTGCTACGTCGCACGACGATTTACGTAATAGTCTCGATCACATTCACTGAATAGCTAATACGCCCTTTGTGCATTACGTACATATGAGGTGTAATTTCCGAGTGGTTGAATTAAGTGATCTCGCCGCTTATTACGACGACAGTTTGTATCAAGGTGATGAGCATCAATAAATACCTTAGAAACTATTAGCATATGCATGAGGTACTTAAAAACCTAAAATGCATTGAAATAAAAAAAAACGGGAAAGATAGTTTTAAAAAGATTTTTGTGGCAACACAGTGGGAACATCTTTCCTCTCTTTAATCGTATGTTAGACGATTGAAATATGAAAACCGTTATTAATATTAGAAAAATATTAACAATTTACACATGTAAAATATGAAATATTTAAAAATAAAATAGGAAGGGACAGTCTGTATTGAAAAAGTAAAGCAAAAAAATTCTTTTTAAAAGCAAAAAATTAGCAAATAATTCTCATGTCTTACTGGTTACATTCTGATAATTTGACACAGATAGCGTAATATCCCTACCTGTATATTAAGCTATCTAAGCCAAATTATCACAACGTAACGAATAACATATGAAAATTATTTGCTAATTTTTTGCTTCTAAAATTAATTTTTTGCTTTAGTTTTTTAAAAAGTTACGAGAGGCTCAATAGGTCAATATTAAATAACCTTTTAAAAACTTATCTTATATCCTATCCTATAATCACGACAATGAAACGACCCAAGCTAACAACCTGTGTTCCCTTTTACCATTTCCAGCAGAGCTGGTTTTACGCACAAGTGGGTTTCTTACCGCATAGAAATTTCATAAAAATTAAATAGAAATTCTACTCAATAATAGAATAATAATATATTTTTTAAACTAATGGAAAAGGAACAAAGGATTTTACTATAAAGACATATGAATGGCTAAATAACATATGTGTATCCAATGCACAATTTTTTAAAGTCAATAAGCACAGAGATTAAATCTCATATCTTCCTTCTTCAAGAAGAAAAATTACAATCTCTTTAACAGATGTTAAACTACATCAAGTTTTTAATGATTTGAAATAAGATTAATAACACATGGTCAACGTTTATTCTTATAGAAGAAAAAAAAATTATTTAAAAATCGATTTTAGATCAAGTAAAAAGATTCAAATAGTACATGGAAAATTGATCTAAAATTAATTATAGTTGGCTGATTGCAGAAATCTCAAGAACAATTTTTTAATATAAATCTCAAATATAAATGAAATGAATTGTTGAGCGCTTTCACATTCATGTTAATTAGACCATTTTTTTCTCGTTTAAATTGGTGATCAAATTGTGTATCAAAAGTATTTCAATTAATTTAAAGACAACTCTGACGCGAGGGTCACTTTTTATTAGCAACAATCAGAATTTTTCTCTCTCTCTCTCTCTCTCTCTCTCTTTCTCTCTTTAATGATATCTCGAGAACATTCGCTTGGGAGGTGCGAGCCATTAAACCGACGATTAACACCAAAAACCGCTCCGATTTATAACGTGGTATATATCCACGCAAGGGACCTTAAGTACCTGTGCAACCGGTCACAAAAACAGAAAAAGTCATAGCACGCGCAGATATACATAACACGAGTCGAGCAGTTGCGCCAGCTTTGTACAAATGACAAAAAAGTCTTTTGAAATGAGAACGAGAAATTAAATAGGTAGAATATCCAATAAGAAAAAAAAAGATCACAATTTAAACATACTGTTTCGAGGACATACGGTACAGGTCATTAATTTTCATCAAAATTTACAAAAAGAAATGAAATATATTGTCACAAAAAACTTACATTATCCTATATTTCACATGATACACTTTACTTAATCAACTTATTTATTAAATAAATTATTTAGGATGCAAATCATTAACAATGAAGCAAATTGTCATAAAAAATTTGATTTTTGTAAGATTTAAGATTTTTACTATGTTACATACATAAAATTAAAAATTACTGCTAAATTGTAGAAAATGTATACATATAAATCTCTTTCTCTGTTCTCTCTCTTTTATCCAGGAAATAAATTTGGTTTTTTAGTAAAACTCTTGTAAAAATGTGATAACATTATCATTTTACAAAATCGTTTTGCATGTCCAAATGGATGACTCCGCGCACTCACTAAATCATCGAGCAGTCGATTAAAATATAGTTGCAATATCTTGAACACGGATGATGAAATGGAATCCGTAAACGTGTGATACACGTTAAATATATCTCGCCACGAAGTTGCTCAGGTAAAGTAATGAATAAGCTTAATTATAAATACGATGTTAATTGATGCGAATAGGAAATTCGGACACCATTCGAATGGCGGGCCTATCATTTCTCTTACGCCTCCCGATTTTTAACACGGTCATTATACGTATTATTCTTAGAATATCCGGCAGCGTGATCGTTAAAACGGTAATCAACGGCTCGCGTCGGCGGCTCGTCGTGAAATGAGGAGATATCTATGCGCCCGAAGCATACTCGTGCCATCATGAAAAAAAATTCATCGAAAGCCAAACTACAGCAGCAATTGTATTCGGATTAAAGGTACTTCAACCACGAAAAATAAAGAGATAAGTTTATATTTTTTATTTCGATCACTTTAATCTCGTTTCGATACTATAATACCTGATATAATAGCTAATATATAATAGCTAATATATAATAGCTAATGGATAAATAAATATGTTCGATCAAATATGTTCGCTGTTACACTTGCTGCTATAATTTCTCTTAAAAAGAAAAAAAAAGATTAGATTAGAATTTGATTAGGACACTCGAATGAAAAGATTGTAATAGCTTACATGAAATAGCGTGTTTAGATCATACTATCTTTTCTCATGATTGCCATATGGTCTTGACGCCGTCAGATAACTGTTTATTTTTTAATCGGAATTCATGTAGCTATCAGAGATATTTATATTTATGAAACCTTCGTCTTATTATATTAAATATATATGATTTTAATTATTTACTGTGTAATGTTCATTTAAACGTATAATACAATAGAAGCGATGTAATTTTATGGCGCTACTGCAGATTTTTTAATCAATTTAAAATCATTTTTAATCGTTATTTCTGGGTACCTATGTTACATATTTTATAAAAATGTTATCATTTAAACAGTAATAAACCATTTAATAGCTGCCAAGTATATCTTACATTTTCGAATCTAAATCTGAATTTTAAGACAGACAAAAACATCTAAGAAATAATTAGTGAACTTTCCTATTTTCTCAAGCGCGTCTGTTTTAATGCGAGGATTTTTTCGAATTTATTAGAATTTTCCATGACAGGTGCCCGAAGTTGCTGCGCGGCGGTGCTACACGAATGTTCCGACTGACTGACTGGCAGCATGCGTGACATTCCGCCAAGGCACAAGAAATGGTTAAATCTAACTTATGGACGCTGCGGAAGTCTACACTTTTCAGTCGGATACTGCCTACAACGGTACGGAAATTATGCTAGCGGCGCGTTCAGAGAGAAGGAATTCAGCGTTTACGCTTCACGAACCGTTTTATTTTCTTCCGTCGCCGATCTAGCAAAAAAAAGTCTAACCCTGCATTTAATGCATAAAACTCATGCTAATAAACTTAACATAACGATACTTTATAGTAATAGAGCAAAATAAAAAAAAATTATACAAAAAGAAACATAATTCTTCATAAAATCTTGCAAATTCAGTAGTGACGTTTTATATTTATTACATAATTCCATACGTGTTTTATTGCAAATAAATAATAAAAATGAAAAATTCGACGATTCCATCTTCTTTTTTTGAAAGATATTTAGAATAACTTTTACATTTATTTATTCTTGATGTACAAATATCCACAATATAACGTATTTGAAGCAACGGTAAACTGTATGAATCGGTAAAAATCGGATTTATTCGGTGACTTATGCATGCGTGAAGAGTGTGCACTCCTCTTCAAGCAGTCACCTGTATCTGTTCAGGGGCGTTGCGCTTGCAGCACGTTCGTTTCATTGACGTCTTACGTGAAGGATGCGTATTCCAAGAAAAAACAAGCGTCTCTGGCACAGTGATGCACAACTCGCGCATCTCGATAAAAAGAATTCTCCGTAATCTTCTTTTTTTATTCAATTTCTGGTTAACGCGAAGTATTCAAAATTAAGGAAGTGACAAGTTATGTCACGAGAAACTAACGAAACCTCATTCCCCACTTAAATTCAAATAGACATTACATATCACAAGTAACGTTGCTGCTTGGAACATAATGTCAGACATTGCAAATTGATTAGTTCCGTTTGCCTACCGAGGTGATTTAATAAATCGCTTTCCAACTCACCGCCGGCCAATAAAGTGCAATTTAGTGATTGATTGCCTGAAGAAAATTGTGCATCACTGGCGCGGTACGTGACAAACTAGTCAGTTCACAAGTATACGATCTTAGGCGTGTACCTCTCAATTACCACCTGCTATGTACGCTAATTTATTTGACATCGATAATCGAGCTGCACGTAGAAAGCGTTAGTGGTATCGCGGAACGCACACCAATGTCATAGAGATGTCTCGCATCTTCATTCAATCAAGGAAACAATCGTTGCGTGACAAAATGGATGTAACCGGTACCGGCAGGATATCATTGTTTAGCATCCAGCCAGAAATATTGACCGCTAGTTAAACAATAGCTTTCAATAATAGGAAAATATTTCAGAATAGAGCGAACCCTAATATTTTCAACTAGTTCTTCTTTGCGCGAATTTTGTTAAAAAACGCACGATTTGCAATAATACCAGCTAATAGCTCAACCATTAAATCATTCATGCAGTATTTTCGTTACGCGTAAAAAATATATCTAAATAATTAATCAGTTTAATAAATGTCTAATTTAGCTTATATCTTCACGGATGTTTTTTACAATCGTAACAAACATCTATCAATTTTGACCCATCGAAATTGATTACAGTGTAAATGAGATAATGTCAACAACGTGGGCGTAATTAGATTTCTTTTTTGCTAGTATTAACACTTTATTATATTGGCGATCGAGCTGCGCCAAGTAGCAACGGTGCGCATGTACTCGTAGACTCATCGAACCATAGTGAGACTCACTGCGCTAGCGTAATAATGGTCCATTAATTAATATTTATGCCCTGCCCACGTGGCCATGACGCTTCCTTTGCCATATATTAATTCTAACGCGGTTGTATCCGCATTATTCACGCTCTGAGTCTTATTAAAAATGCGATCGCGGCTCCTTTCACAGGGAGAAAGAGAGAGAAGAAAAAGAAAGAGAGACAATTTTGCTTTTTTTTAAGCTTCTGGTAAAGTTTCTCGTGGTTATGAATTTAATAACCTTCGTTTTGTCGATGCATATCTCCGTCCGAAATAACTTCATTTTGCGATCGCCCGTTCATCCCTATCTTTCTTATTCACTTTCGATCATAATTATCGATTCGGCTACTTCAACGAAAGCTTCGAATCTTTAGGAAAAATGATGAAATTTCGCGAGTATGTATGTGTAATATATATAGGTAAGAATATATTAATGTAAAATTTTTAAAAATTTCGGAAAAAATTAAGTTTACATTTCATGTAGAACTAAACAGTTATTATTCTTTACTATAATTTATATCCGATTTTAAAGATATTTGAAATCCGAACAATATCCTGCGATCCATCTTAATTATAGATAAAAAATATTCAAGTTTTTTTTTGTAGAATCTGAGTATTCGAATTAAATTTATTTGTCGGGAGTAATTACGAAGACTGCTATAGTAGCCGCTCGAGATAATGAGGGTGTTCCAAGTATTGCATAATAAACAACAATGTGAGTACGTTGCCATGCCGTAATTATGCGCTTATTGGTATATGTGTGTGCGCCACAATATAAAAAGGCATACATGTGCGTGTTCATATTGATCATCGCGCCGTGACGCGCGCATTAATGCGCCCGATTTCTTAGCTTTTTACGCTCTTCCCTCCTTATCGAAACGAACTAGTCAAGAGAATGTAAGATTCGCAAAGATGAAAATGAAATAAATGAATAAAAATTATTTCTTTCCACGTCTCTATATATTAAATAAATGCACAATAAAACCTAATAATGATATATGAGAGAAAATTTATTTTGAATTTATCAGTGAATAATCTTAATCAAAATGGAGATAATGAACAGACATAAAATATACACACGCTATTTAGGATACGCTGCTTTTGGAGCACGTATAAAGGATACACTATCCGATAGGTATCTGTGGCAATAAGATTCATTTCCGCCGCCTGTAGCGCAGATCGAGATAACAGGATCGTAAAATATCGTTCATTCCGCGGATCTCCTATACACTGCGAATAAACTTGCTAACAGGCGCGTACTTTCCGTTTCAACTAGTCTAGTCTCGATGTAAATGCATGCTTTATTATACCGCATCGGATACACGAAGGTGCGGTACACCTAGAAAATGAAAGGGATTCCGCCGAGAACGATAGCGAATCAGTCGAGAGAACATAATTCTAGAATAAAGGATTTACACGCAAGTGGAAAAATACGAAGGTGTAAGAAAAAACGTGTCAGTGAATCGAGCGGAGGTAATTAAAAAAGTTATTAAAATTAGCACACCGCGATTGTTATGCTATTTTCCTGCCATTGATGTCTATATTACCTGTTTTCCAGCAGTCTCATCAAGTTGTAGTTTAAATACCGATTAAGAAATTATTGCATCAGTTTAACAAATGAAATAATATATGAATTAAATGCTGTAATATCCAATAATATTTATTTAATTCATCCTTTTAATCGTTCTTTATATAAGATTTTCCTCCCAAAGTTCCAAAATAATTTTCGCAATAACTCGTTAAATTCTACTATCGAGATTCTTTAATTTAGTTAATTAATTCATTCATTAAAAATATTGAGATATGCTATCGTTACGCTACATGCATTTACAAACAGATACCGAGCAACAATATTTGTTCTAAAAATATGTTATATATTTATATATTTGTTAGTACAATAATTAAATGCTAAATAAATTAAATAGATAAATGTATCCCGCTGATTATTTTGCTTGTATATTGGATTTAATGCTTTTACCATCATAATTTATCGACATTTACGAATACCACATGTAATATCTCACTACCGCGTATAAGGCTCACAATTCCCGATCGTTAATCACACGTCCATTTTTTTTTCGTTTTTCGTCTTTCGGTAAAGCTACGAAGTTATGCACGTTGTACCGCACATGTTGTAGACGTGACAAAGAACCGCAATTACGAACAGCTTAACAGTTCTTTGATCTTACGCGGCGTCAATTGAAAACTTATTTTCCCTTATTCTCAGCGGGTCTGAACGTTGATGGGCACCGTCGATGTTGATTGAAATTTTTCCGCGTGCCCTTAACCGCGACTTAACACCCCATATGGCGAGCACGTTAAGCGAGCAACGTGGAACTCGACGCGTTTCATGAGTAGCTACGTTTTAATAGCCCCGACACGTGAAATCTCGTTGATTTATCAAAGCGCTTCCTCCGCTACCGGCGAACACACACGCGCATACTCAAGTAAACCCGTAGAACAGAACGAAGTCGGCCGCCATGATTAATTAATCGCTGCTAGTTAATCAATCTACGCCGGTACTCCGGTAGCTAACGAGGATGGTGAAAAAGTTTGCGCGAAAGTAGTAACTACGGTAGAAGTTATAAAATGCCTGATTCCTCGTATGTAAACCTTTATGTAAATTAATTCATGATAAATGATGCTCACACAATTATAATATTTATAGTTTATTAATATTTTAATATTCAATTTCTGCTGAATAATTAGTTTTCTTTATAAAATTAATATGCTTTATTAAGATTATTATAATATCATTGTCCCGAATCAGATTAATATTGATACAACTTTTTGCGACAGTGACCATTCGAAATTGTTTAATCCCAAATTCATACTTTTCTCCTAAGACTTTCTACACTGAGAAAAATGTTTTGTATAATGAACCAAAAGTTTTGTTGATATATACCCAAGAAAATTGTTCAGTTGCTATAAACAAATATGTTATTTGCTTATATCTTGTTAAATCATTTTGGTTTAGAGAACAAAACAGTTTTGTTCTCTAAACAGTTCTGTTTTGTGCTCTAAACCAAAACGATTTAACAAGATATAAGCAAATAAAATATTTGTTTACAGTAACTAAATAATTTTCTTGGGAACATATCAACAAAACTTTTGGTTCATAATGCAAAACATTTTTCTCGGTGTATAAATATAGACTATTAAGTTTACTCAAACTTCTACTGATTTATATAATATCATATATATTATTTCTTTATTCTTATATCTTAGATTAAATTTTTTCAATTGAAGTAGAATTTTTTCACATGTATTATAAAATTTTATCGTGCCTTCGACATTTTTATGCGAATAAGCTCCATCCTATGATTAAAGTGTCTCGTTAACTGTTTCACAGGTAAAATAATGCTCGTGCCGTCAATGAAATTCCGTAGTACGTATAATAAAAACAAAATTAAAATTTGCAATGGGTCGGGGTTAATAGCATGTCATGACGATGTGCACTTTCGTTCTCGCGAGCAAGTGCGCGCGCGGAAAAATAAGAGTATCTGAGAAAGGAGAAAGAAAGAGAGAGAACGTCGCGCGTGTAATGATCATGGTAATTAATCCATCAGCGAACTTTGTAATTACTCACCGTTAATCACCATTTCATAATTACCTGGTCGCGACTGGCACGTATACACACCCGAATCCCGATATCGCGCAAGTAAACGAAATCAATCATCGAGTTTTCGAAGACGCGTGATACGATCTTTAATTCTATACGGTAGATATTTTTTCGATATCGCGCGATTAATACTCAACGCGTAATTACACGAAACCGGGTAAAGATTTTTTATGATCATAATCGTGCAACTGTATTTCATATTTAACTACATATAATCGTAATATTATGGGAAATACTCGAATTAAATTATTTGAATAAAAATTATGAAACGCGAATCGATGTAATGAAAAAGTATATGATTATTGTTAGTATCGAACTGTCAATTTCCTTTTCACGCGCAATGTATCTTAATAGCATTCTAATAATAGTCGAACCAAATATGTCAAGTCTGAAAGAAGCTTTCTGTTCTCATTTTTCAAACCATGAAGAAATCGTGAGAAATTTCATGAAACTGCTATTTAGAAATATTAAAATACAATAGTGAGATTGATCCTCCACTAAAGAAAGTATTAGATACAAAGTATTAATAATATATATGTATATGTGTCCTTTTCTGTTGAATTGATAAATGTAAACTTAACGAGTTAATTGTGATAATGACTCAATATATATGTAATATTCGCCCATAAAAAATTAATAGTCTTTATGAAATAATTTAAAAATTATAAATATTTTAAAAGATATGAAATAATTTTTTATATAATTATTAAATACAATAAAAATATAATTATTATTAATTTTAATGTCAGGTAAAATATTCAGCTAATATAATTCTCCATTTCCATTTACATTCTTTCAAAGCTAAAAAGTGTTTTTCGATTAAAATGGATTGCTCGGCATTGATTTATTCAAATTCTTATTTTTGATAAGTATCAAACGTCCATCAATATGCAATGGGATAATGAAATTATTTTTTTTAATTAAAGGATATAAATAAAAAATGATATTTTAGTTCCCATACTCCATCAACACGTATATGTGAGTTTAATTCTTATATTTCTTATTCTTAAATTAGATTATAATTGTCTTGCTTCCATTTTTCCTCAGACGTCTATTTCATTATTACATTATCACAAAAACAAATTTGTGTATATGACGAGTAAGTATATGTGAATGTCCGCAATGTATTAAACAGTGAATTCATTAAACCAAAATAACTGTACATATTAGTCATTCCTGCAGGAAGAAGACAATGAGTTTGTTAACGCCATCAGAATTGGCTATTTTTAGAAATTGGTATCCAATAAATAATAACCATTAAATATTATATCTGGCTCTCTCTCAAATTTTTTTCCAAGCCATAATTACTATCGCGTCTTGCGTTGAATGCGAACTATTTGACGTGTCTTAAAGAAGACATCGATATTGCCACGCGTGATAATATCGTCGAATATAATATATATTATAGCATAAAACACACATAACACCGAACGACAATATTTTCGCGACGGTAGGTATCATTGCAGATAGAGTGGAATAATGATCTCTTTTGTAGCGGAATATACTTATCATTTTGACGCATAAGAAACGGGAAAAACCAGACAGACCATTAAAATACGAGAAAAAATATCAGCGTATTTGTAATAGCTGAGAAATTGTGGATGCAATAGATAATAGGAGAGAAATGGCTACCTTACGTATTTTATATTATCATTTATATATTAATTTTTGTTCGCGGATTATTCGTAAAATAAAAGTTACAGTTTTTAACATGACTCATTTCAACGTTTCTTATACAAGAACCTTTCTAAAAAATGTTTTATTAATTTCTAAAATATGTTTTATAAATTTTACTAATTTGTATTTTTCTGGCGAATAAAATACAAGATTTTTAATGTGACGTTCAAAAATATTTAAGAATATTGTTGCCTAATATCTAATAAATTAGAAAGTAAAATTATAAAAATTTTTCACTTAAAAAATCCTGCGATAGCTTTCCTTTCACTAAGTAACTGTCACACACATGTTTCTACACTCGTAAAAGATAGTGTGATGGAGACAGCATCCACGTCCGTGTATAGCGTGTATTGTCGCCTTTCCTATGCTGACGAGCGATAAATCTACGTTCAAACATTCGAGCTTTTGACTTCTTATTGTGGTCATATTGTGTACGCAGGAAAATTCGTAAATAACATACAACACGCAGTACGAATCATTACAATGCCAATCTTTTTCCATAGTAGGCACTTACAGCTTTCATATGGAAATCGGCAGTAATAGGAATAACTTTGCACAAGTGCAACACAAAAGTAACGTATCATGATTAATATGTGTTTTCACACTCGAATGTACGGCTATCTGTAAAGCTACCGGTTTTGCGTAAAAAAGTGGTTCTTCGATTTTATGTTAAAATTACAACAGTATATTTTACAACTCTAATTACAGACTTATTAGGTTAAAGGCTATCAAAAGTTTTGTAAGCCGCAAATACGACTAGAAAAATTAATTATATATTAATAATTAGTAATCAAAAGATTAATTTCAGAAAGAGTCTCATTCTAAGAACGTTGAAAATAGATTGAATTAAAAAATTCAAATTCTTTTATTTATAACTAACAATTTTACAATAAAAATTTATCTGTTCATAATAATGACCGATAAAATGTTTTTCTTATCGAATTTGGCAAAAATTAATTTCAAACGTGCACGTTATTAAATTAACATGTCACAATGTAAAGAAACTTTATACATCATAATAAAAAAAGATTTTAAAATATTTAATTTTAAGAATTTAAACATCTATCCTTGATTTCTGTATGTTTTTAGGTTTTCCAAATTTTTTTATATAAGCGATAATTATCTTCTTATCTTCGAAAAAATGTTGCAAGATTTACAAGTTATATAATAACATAGTTATGTTATAATCTATATACTTATATAATCATACAATAATCAATTTCTGAATCGAAAGAAATTAACAAGTCAAACCGAGTTTCAAATAACGCATATGAAATTGATTCTGAAGATCTAATTAGTAAACTATATCATGTCTTGAGATTGATTTCAGTTAAGTTTTTTTTAGCAGAAATGCTATTGCAAACACAGGCCTAAGTAGTTCAAATAATCCGCTCCAGTTATAGCATTACTTTACGATGATCGTTTATCGTAGCGAATAACGCGAGACAATCTTGCCGATAATAACGCGTCGATATTGCCGTAAGAGCAGTCGAGCGCAAAGTGAGAAAATCGAAACCGTGGAATGTAAGACGCCACTCCATTGCAACGTCAAAAACCGGAGAGAAGTACTTTTCTGCATCGATTTTATTTTCTCGTAGGTTCCCACGAGAGACCGTGAAATCTATTCAAAAATACGTTCCTAGTGATGTGGGTTCAGGATCGCAAGACGTTATATGGAAGTTATTGGTACATTATTCAGGCTAGTAAATATTCCTTATTGTGTTTTAATAATAAAATACGCTACATGATCTTGGCTCCGTTTTCGGCACGACATAAAAAGGATATTTATTGTCGACAAAGAATGACATGGAAAACACGCGAAACATTCTTGATGAGAAATCTTTAATCGTCTCAATAATAAAATTACGTGTGTCTCCGTGAATCATTCAAACGAGCGGCATCGATTGTCGTGCCGATGTTTACAGACAAGTGACCGTCGTTATGAACGTGATACAGAAACGCAATCGCATTAAAATCAAAGAAACATGAAAACACGCGCGAAGGGAAACACGCAGCTGGAAGAAACGAAAGGAAAAAAAGGAACCAACGGAAAGGGTATCAACGGAATAACAGCTGCAATTTTAACGAGGTAGATATCCCGCGGTCAGAAATTTGATTGTGAGTTCATGAGGAAGGCGTGCAACTGTTTTTAACTCGCTTCGAACAGTTACTCCCTCCTTACGATTAACATTCTGGGCGTAAATGGTAGCCATTCAGAACAACCAAAACAGGAGTTTATATTATACGATCGCAAATACACGCATGCCTACGCGTATTTGTGAATAGAATGAGTGTAATTAAATAAAATGAGTTTAATTTGAAGAAATTGCACATTCGGAAATATAAAGCATAATTATCGTATTTACAGATTTCTTTTAAAATAAAATTAGATTCCTCTTGTTTTAAGTTACAAATTCTTTAATCAATTTAAACTTTTTTTTCAAAGGAATTAGGTATTATTAATATCATCGATAATGGCATAATATTTATAAATAGCTTAATTTCATAGGCTATTAATGGCTAAGAATTTAATAAAAAAATGTAAGATATGTAAAAAATATAAAGTATTAATTAATTGCAAACTATGAATTTACCAAATTCAAGTTATAATACGCGTATACACGGATACGGAAACACGCAAATCGAGCGAACAAACTTTCGATCTCGATAATTGTTTTTCATACGTGAGGTGATATTTACGATGTATCGGATAGATTAAAGACTCACCGTCGGAAGAATAAAGGGAAAACGAACGAGAGAAGCAATAGGATCGAAGGAGCATTAAGGCCAAGATCAAGGGAACTGGAGCACCGGGGCGTGGTATCCAGACGACCACCTGTTCTATTAGACGACGAAGAAAGCAGACCTGCTCAGCCGAGATCGCACCTTGGTCTAGCTCCGCAATATATCGATGTTTCATTCATCTTATTCTACGAGATTAAAACGGGTGTGTAGGTGTGGCCTTGCCATGCGGCCTTGCAAGGTCATTTCTCTGCATCGCGGGATATTCGAAAAATATAATAGGATATCGAAAGTACACAGTCGTTTGCTGTCTGAATAACGGAATAACGACAGAAGAATTTCACGACAAATAGGTCATTGCAAGTTACAGATTCCTTTGGATATGAATTCATTTTATGACTGTACGATCTTATGGATATTAAGAAAGGTCGGAAACACGAAACGTGGTAATTAACTGAGAACTGGGCCTAATGGCTGACGGTACCCTGGGGTTTGATATAATAATAAAACGTTAACGATATAAACATCGTTATTTTTAACGATATAATTTCAAGCTGTTCGGAGACTTGAGTGTCCCTTTTTTTCTCGCTAAAGTCATTATCAAAACAATAGACTAATAAAGTTTGTCAGACAATCTATTTCGATTGATAATTCAGAATTATAGTAAAAAATACATAGAAAATTATTCGTATTAGAAAAGGTGTACACTGTAAAAGGTACGTGACGTAATATACGTATGTGACGATTAATATGATTTTATAACCATAATCAAAATAGAACAATTTTTTAGAAATTCACTGTCAGAAATTATTTATATTTCTTGTCAAATACGACATTAATGAAAGTATGACGTAGCAGCTGTCTATCATACAAGTTACGAGTAAGATTATACACTTAAAGAATTGATGCATAATTCGTTGAAGATGAGCATTACAGTTACAAACGTTAACGTTGCTTTGCGTTATTACAGCGAAATAAGTTTGAAATACAAAAATTTGGAAATACAAGAATTTCGAAACTTCTGCTAAGATATAAAGATTATAAATTTTATAATTAATTAAACATGCAATAATAACTTTTTCTATATATATTTCTATATGAATTAACTTTGCTAATTCAACGATAACAGCCGCTTACGAAGTTAGCGCAGAAAGAGAACTAATCAGTACTTGTCTAATTTAAAGCTAAAATAAAGATGATTGAATGTGATTTAATTAGCTTACCAAGAAGTTAGAAAACTGGCCCTAAGCAAATTTTTAACAATAAAAAATTCGGCAGGTTATTTGAAATTGGTAATATAGGCGTAACACGCTTCCGAATGTTACGTAATGTTTACAAAATTCTTATATATTTGATTTATAAATCTACATCTCTTCACAAAAAGATTTAATAATAATAATGTTTTCAGGAAGTTAATAAACAAATTAATGTTTTCTTATCAGCAATTTGGAATAGAATGTTGTTTAACTATGGAGATGTATCCATAACTTCATCTGTTGGAGCGTAGACGAGATAAATGGTTATATAGATAGAAATAATTAATTATAATAAATAAAAAATAATAGGAGGATTATTTAGATCCATTATGATTAGAATACGATTTTTGACTGTATTTTTGTATTTAATACATTATCTTATTTCAACATGAATGATTATTAACACAGATTCTGCGTATGCCGAGAGATACATGGGATTACCGAATGTAACATCAAATTACAAAGGCTACGTTGAATCCAACGTTTATGACAAAGTGAAGTATTTGCATGATAAGATGTTTTATTTGATACACGGGACTGCGGATGATAACGTCCAGTTTCAACAATCCATGGCACTTGCCCGTCACCTTGCTAAAGAAGGTGTACTCTTTCGGCAGCAGGTATTTTGACATAAATATATTTATACTTCTAAGTGTTTTACTGTTGTGCAAGCACTTGACATTAGTACTAGACTAGTACTTGACATTACTTTCTAACTTAAGAATTATGTATCAACCACCGTTAAAATGATTGTTGATGATTAAATTAGATAAAGAATTCTATATATTCTTGCACAGTAAAAAATTTTGTGTCAAATTTAACACATTTCACATTTCTCAATTAATCCACTCAAATTTTTGTGTTAATTTAACATAAAGCAAATGTTAAAAAGTAACAAAAATAATATGTAAAAAATTAACACAAAAATTTAACACTTGGACGTTGTTAGAAATCAAAGTTTATGTTAAATTGATATATGCATAATGTTAAATGTAATTAAGATAAAATGTTATTTTAACATTTGAGAGAAGGATCTATTTTTGGTTTTGATCTTTTTATGATAAAAAACATAAGAATTTAACACATGGTAACTATTATAAAAAGGAAAGTAACACAATTTATCTGTTCACTTTAACATATAAAATATGTCACCAAGAATTCATACACTTATATATAAATTGTGTTATTTTAATTCTTAAAATTGGTTTTTTAATTTAAAAAAATGGGTAATATTAATTTAACATAGAAAAGTTTAAGTAACACAACGACGATATGTTAAATTAACCTACGATTGTGTTAGAAATTTAACACAAAACTTTCTACATAGGAAAATTTGAACACAAATACAAAATATTTTTTATTGTATGGCTGTTATTTTAATAGAATTGTAACGATTGATTCATACCTAAAACAAGATGTAAAAGTCAAATGCATTTTATTTATTTAGATTCATAACCGTCAGAGATAGAACCATTTTCAATATAAATAATTATCTTAGAAGTTCAATTTAATTGATATAAAATTTAATATCATTAACTACATAAAATCAATCTCAACAAAAAACTTAAAAACTTGTAACTGTGGAAGTGCATATTAATTAATACTTTATTAAATTATTCAGGTATATCCGGATGTGAGCCACACTTTAGCAGGTGTTAAGGGACATTTGTACCTCTCCATGGAACAGTTCTTGGAGGATTGTTTTCAAAAACAAGTACCTGTTGACACAAAAGCCGGACTCGGCAGCGGCGGTTCTGGTGGCATGTACTAATATTAAGAGATAGCGATTACGTGCAATATTGCATAAAAATATCTACGAATTGTTTAAAATTGCATAAAAATGGAAAGAAAGAAAATGAAGAAAATTGTGAAAATCTAAACATCTCCAAATTGTGTTCCGTCTAATAGAATATTTACAGAAGATATGTGCATAGCTCATATGATAGCCCATCGTTTTGTACTCCGACACACAAAATGATAAAATGCAAATGAAAAATGTGTACAATTATCCCGTGCATGCGTTACAATATGTTTACACCGGTTAAAAAAGCACGTATCGATCATTCAATCAAATAAATTGTCTATAAAATATGATGATATTTATTTAAAGATATCTCAACACATTAGATAAAATCGATACAATAGAGTTTATCACCAAAATAATCGAGGAAAATAATATTATAATATGACAATCTTATTACACACATGCTCACACACACATACATGCTCACACACACACACACACACACACACACACACACACACACACACACACACACACACACACACACACACACACACACGCGCGCGCGCATACGCATACGCATACGCATACACTACAAATATATTTCTTAAAACATGTAACGATATTATTAATTATTATTGATAACTGTTATAAAGAATGGCAACTTACATTCCACATTTTATAAAGAATTTTTATGTTTATGTGGATAGTGATTTATGTATTTTTTCTTGATTATTTTAATTTTAAATAATAATTTTGAATAATTGAATTTTTATATTCAAAAAAACCATATTTTTAATAATTATTTTCACAACCAGACATATGTCATGTAATTAGCGAGAGTATAACCAAAAAATGTCATTTAATTGGCAAGAGTTTAACAAAAAAAGAGAATAATAGAAAAAAGATATAAAATTATTTTGGTTAATCATGGAATTGTAGTTCTAGTGTTACATATCAATATCATATAAGTTTCCACATTTAACTCTTCTATAAAAATATTTAAAAAAATAATTTTTCACCTTTCCATTAATGTACTGGATACCCGGATATCCAAATATCCACTGCATATCTCAAAATATGATTTTAAAAATGCTATTATAGCGCAGCTGTTATAGAGTCTCAAATATTCTTTTTCTTTTTGTATTATAAAAATCTTTATACAATAAAAATTTTCGTATATTTGCCTTGTGAAAGAATAGGTTTTGACGAGTTTTAAAATTGTATTTGGCAACTAATATGAACATGCGTGTTCCTATATGTTTTTATGTAATTATCTTTTATGTTGTTTTTCTATTGATAATATTTGCAAAAAATGTTATCAATATAAAGGAGTCGTCGTATGGAATGATATTTACACTCTAGAGATGAGAAATAGTTTTTTAAGCATTATTATCAGC
>VBVR01000684.1:0-43462 GCA_011638315.1 Tetramorium parvispinum | reverse complement strand
ATATCAATATAAATACTACTTTCCAATAAAGAATATCTTCTTAAATATGTTAATTAGCTTTACATTACGTTTCTTAAACTTTTGATAGAGACCTTACGGGTCATACAACCTTAAGGACATGGCTGCCTGGGCATGTGGCCATCCACCTTTTTCCGCGGCTTTCGCTCTAGCCTCTTTTTTTTTTACTCTCCTCCACGTCTGTCTGTTCTGCCATCGTATCGTTCCTTGGCAGTGCCTTGTGAATTTAATGAGCCGTAAGGGAATGCCAGTGCTATATAAGGTTGACACGGCGCGGAATCGATGATGTTCCAGGCGACCACCATTGCCGCGAATTCATTCCTTTCTACCGACTTTTGCTTTTTTTCTCCTCCCCCCTTCTCCCCCTTAAACTCACCAACGGTAATGCAACATTGCCGGACCGATCACGGCACTTGTAGTAATAACAAATCCTTCTCATCGCTTCAATCTCGCGTGAGATCGAAGAGAATACCTCCCGGCGTTCTCCGTGTCATAAAAAAAGTCCACTTTGTTTTTGCCAAAACCTTTTATTAAATCGATTTACGGGATTTACGGGAAAGTACACGTTGACGGCTACGAATATCGGTTTGGCTCCGGTGAGCAAATCATTAAGGAATAATTTGATTTTGCGAAGATCAGCCTTTTACACTAAATTTGTTTTTTTACAACATTTAAAAACGGTTACTCTCTGCTTTATGCTTTATATAGACAATTCTTCCAAATTCGTTAGAGCGACCGAACCGGTTATCAACCGGTTTGCTGCTTACATTTTGAACACCATTTCAGATACCGGGAAAGACAATACTCAACTCGCCGGTTGCGAGAACCCTGAGTTTTCAATGTGCTTTTGTTCGGCAAATAAGTTGCCACGAACGAAAATGTCGCCTCGAATTATAATACGAGGGAAACAGCGTTCACATACATTTACGGAGATAATTATAATTTCTAGGAATAATCTCGATTCAACATTTGTAATTTCACTTCCGCGAATGCATTATAGAGCGTAATTTGATAATTTGATTTTCAGGTTTGATATTCGCGTGAACCGTAAGTATGCGGAAATAATCAATTACGAATGATTAAAGTCTCAAATTATTTGCAAGGGAAGAAAATTATAATTAAAGCTGACGACCAAAGAATAATTTGCGGCATGAACCGATATGCTGATAATTGACATAATTGTGTTTGCGTGCGCTCGCAGTTTTGAAGAATATTACGTGGAATATGTTTATCCAAAACGTCGTTTTCTTGAAGCCACGAATGTCGAAAAACGGATAATTTGGCCTGAAGGGTTGGATAATTGGGAACTTCTCGTATTACATCATAATAAGTTAAACTATCGAGCAAAGTAACGGTATTTGAGACAAAAATACAGAAATATTAACGTCTTCATATTTCTATATTTTAAAAAAAATCTCTTTTAACTATTAGAACAAATATACTAAATATATGAAGCCTTATCATCGCATATGGTACATTGTAAATTACAAGGCAGTGTGAAGCGCAATCTGAAAAGCACCATCGCGTGAAATTAACGTCCAGAAATTCCATCAACTTTGTCTTGAGTCTGAAAGCGAATAGATTTCGTCAGTTCCGTACAGAAAGAATGAATGGCAAGATCTATCTTAGATAGAAAGGAAGAACTTAATTGCATCATTTTAAAATAATAAATGCAGTCGAAGCCCACGCGGGCATTGAAATTCCATGCATTGAAATTTACGAGTAATACGTCCTAACTGTTTCCATCAGTCTAGGTCTAGCATGGATCGACAAGAGTGCTCAGCCAATGCGGAATGAAGTATGCTTGCTATTTCATAAATACAATCGTGATATAAACTAATCAATAAACGGCTCTGTTAAATTCAATTCAATAAATAAATCACCCCGATGAATTGGATTCCTCGCCACACATCACTTGACACGCGCTTCTTCCGTATTCTTGCAGTCTATGCGGAATATGCGATATTTGCGGGAGATTTATCTCGAATACGGAAATAGGAATCGCTTTATATTAATCCGACGATAGTTCTCATACATTTTCCTATGGAAAACATCATCACATTTATACGAGTACGGATGTACATTCGCGTAGCACGTGTGTAATATTCGCACGAGACCGATATAGAGTCAGTCCGGAGACTTACCCACCCAGCAAGAGTACGCAAAGTAAGATGATCCACAAACGTATGGCTGCTGAGGCAACTCCTTTTCACACCTCGCGGGCACGAAGGGTCCCAAGACCGGACTCGACGACAAATATTTAAAGTACTTCGCCTACGGTCGTTCGTACGGATTAACGTGCACGCTGAGAAACGAGACGCGAGACCGGCGAAAATTAGCGTAGTTAGCGCAGCCAATAACTTTTGAAGGGGAATCGAAAACCATTTGATACCCATTGATCATTAGACCGAGTTAAGTTGAGAGGTAAATCGCGCGCGCGCCAGTCGAACGGATGATCATGAAGATTAATCTGCGATCGCCGCGAGATGCCAACATTGCTATCCCTTTTCATTCGTCATTCCGGCCAGGCGTTACCTCTCCATCGATACGCTTAGATTTCCAACTGTGAGCTTTTCTCACGCATACCTGTATGCGCGTGCACGTGCTCGCGGTTGCTCTTTCCGCTCCTCTTATTCTTCTTCTTCACACTCCTCGAGCTCTCCCCTCGTCAGGCTAATCTGAGCTCTCTTCTTCGAGCATCGAATCCTCTTCCGCGTTCTTTCGACTAGCTACGCGCGCGCGCGCGTTTTCCCGCAGCATCATTGTTTTCCTTGAATAGTCAAGTGCCTCTTTGTACTTGATCGCGGAATAGCGAATAGAATTATAAAAAGAACATGGAAAAGAAGATTTATTTTTCGTTAATATATTCATATTTCCCTTAAAATTACAATTGCAAAAATAATTAATGTACAGCCGCATGCTATTTGTACGCGATATAAAGTATCTCTTATTAATTGCTCCTAATTACTGAATTATAGAAAAACATTCGATCATCTTTCACACAAGCAACGCAATCTTCCTTACTCTTCCTCCTTCAACGTTTTCCACCCCGTCGTATTTCACCTTTTCTCTTCCAGTCACTCCTTTAGATGCAGCACGAGCGTCATGTCGTTGTGAATGACCACGTCAAGTACCTTGCTGGATGGAGGAATAATTTCACAACGAGGGAGTCGTCCGACTGGCATATTAATTTATGGCTATTGCATGACGGACGTTCCAACTTCCAAGACCGATGAATATTGGCTTACCAAACATAGTCACTCGAGTCACTGAATATTTCATTTCACTCTTTTTTCAATGAGAAATTACTGCTCGCAATTCCATATAATTATATGTTTGTGTTTTTCACATGTTACAAATTTAGATTTTCAGTCTGAAAAAAAATATCTCATCATAATAACTTTTATATATTTTATTATCGAAGAGACGCCCCTTTTTTCAATTATCTAAAAATAACTCACAGATAACAAGCTGTTGAAACGATGCTTCACGGGCATACGTAATGCTCTTATCACACATATACAAGGTATAAATATAAAGAGAGACACGGAATAATTAACATACTTCATCCTTGTAACGAGTAATTAAGTGGGAAGGGTAATTCATTCGCGCGCGGTTCACCAGCGACGCGCGGTTCTTAACAGCAGAGAGCAAATTGACGCGTATTCATCGTCATGATGTTTTTGCATTGTCGGTTTCTCACCTCGTAAAATTTCTAGACGCCTTGTTGGCAGAGAGTCATCACTTTCACGCACGCTCTGAAATTCCTCCCTCATTAAAAATTTTTTTCCACGCGTAACCGGGTTTACGAGCGGCCAGATGGCCGAGACCCATGGTCCTCCCTTCGAATTCCTCGCGGCACCGACGCTTGCGGTCAGACAATTTCTTTCGTGGGTTTCGCGCGACGTGGCAGTCGTGACTCATGATGAATCGTTCCCTAAGCCCCGGCGTAATCTTCTTCATCTAGATCTCGAGACTCCGGCCGGACATAGTGTATTTGCGACGTCGTTGGAATCTCGTTTATATACTTCTTTCGAATCAATTGCGCACGCAACAAACAATCATTCTCTCATGACTATGATTATTCTTATAGGTATTTATTATATAAGTAAAAGATTTTTTTTACTTAATTCATTACTTAATTCGTTGTTGGCTTTATCTCCACATCGATACGAATAATGTATGTATATATAATACATGTAATAATGGAGTACGATTTTTGTTTTAGATTATTTCTTCTGAGCAGCTCACTACTGATATTCTTCAGTAGTCGCGCCGCTGCAACTACTTCCGAGGAAAGTTTCGAGACGGTACATACAAGCAACGCGGCCGTTCTAAACCGACTCGGACTGACACCTCTTCAAATACCCGATGGGCATCATAAGAAGCGATTAGCCGGACCTGAACCACCGGGACTCGGCTCGCAAACGCGCATACATCAGGCTTACAGTCGCCGCCACGGGCACCGCGACAGCCACGTTTACATCGTGAAACTTCCGGCTAGTCCCCCATACTACACCATCACGAAGCCTCACAAATCCGTCAGCGACGACAAAGTGACCAAGACCGGGCCGAGTTTTCCAGTCGGGTTCCAGGGAAATGGCAAACCCGCCAAGATTTATCATTGGAATTTACCAGTCATAAAGAAAATGACGGAGAAGAAGCGGCTGCAGCTGAGTCAACTGAGGATCGACCAGGCTAGAAAAAGGCTGGAGGATATGAAGAAACAGCAGCAAGCGTCGTCTACAAAAACCACGCTGGATAAACTTTATCTCGATACAATCGGCAACGGCTACGAGTACCACGCCGCCGATAACAAGATTCATTCGCACCAAAAGTCGCCGGTGACGGGACACATCAGAAACAACGACAAGAGGCTCAGCTATCCGAGCAACGACAACGACAATATGAAATTCAAATCGACGAAGAAAAATGACATTGGCAACAAGGCGTACAGACTGGACGATTTGAATGTGCACAGGATCCACCTGACCAATGAGCTTCACGGCTCGAGGAATACCGTGCCGAAGATGAAGAAGCACAGGAAAAAAGCTGCCATGTCGTATTACGCGCCAATCGTCACCAAGACCGGCTCCACCAGCATCCACAAGAACTTCCCCGGAAACGGCAAGCCCAAGGCTTTCTACATCATGGAGAAGAGTCGCAAGCCAGTATACTATCATCCCCTTCTACCCTAATCCTCGATTGTTCGTGTAACTGTGCATAATCGTGTAATATCTTAAGTGACTCGCGAGCCTGTTAGCTTAAGTAGATGCATACTACTCTGTTTGTACAGGATCTGAGATCGCCGTTCGATTTGACAACGATAGAATGCGAAAAAAGAAAGATTAAAGAAAGAGGATGGAAGAAAAAGAGAGAAACAGAGACTTTCACGCCTATAGTCATTCTTATTCGAGACCATATGCATTCTGCAAACTGTTCCACTTCTGTTGAATATACATCGTTATTATCTTTATCTACAAAAGACGTATCAAGTTAGGAATGCAAGTACAAGTTTCATCATCGTTAGCTAAGCCATTATTTCCTGTATTTTTGGTTTTACGATATCATATTCGGGCAATTCATCCTACGAACTACGACGAAACCATGAATGATGTTTATATTTACATTGCTGCAATAATTGAACTTGTATTTTACTAACTGACAAGTGGATGAGGAATTTGAGCATATCATATTTTCACAAGAGTGTTATATCTACTAATATAATAATCCAGTATCCATTGTATCTATATATAAGTAATATTACAAATTTCCGCAAAACAACGTCAGCTTTTTCTTAAAAAATACTTAAGTACCTTTAAAATCAAATTATCTTTTACTAGGCTGAGGCATCGCCTTACATCATAGCTTCGATAAAAAAAAAAACTTCACACAGAATTAATGACTCTCCTTATTATCCAACTTCTTTTTATTCTCGATAATCAAGGATCGGTTTGTCCTTCACTTAAAGTAGTACTCGAAGTTCTTTGAAAGTTTCGTACGTTTCTAGAGACATGCTCCAATATTATGTCAATTGATTTCATCGCAGAAACAAGTATATAAAACTTACGGATAAATATTTAAAAAGAAAAAAAGCCGAAAATAGAAACCGTTTGTTGGACAGTTATAAACTGTGCGTTTGCGGAAACTTCTGGTATTACTACTTTAAAGCGCGATAGTATTATTGAGATTATGACTGAATGTTCCATGTCTGTCCTGCATTGGATGGCTATTCACCCTATTTACACATGATATAAGTATTGATTAAACTATATGACATTCAAATTACATAATATATATACATGTATAATGTACGCTTATCTTTATCTCTTCGTCTCTGCTTTTTTATTTATGCAAGATTTAAAGAAAAGCAGGAAATGCTATAGGTATATTTTTACTGAGATTAATATAAGAATTTTACGTGGCGTTGATTTATTACTCTCCTTTATAGAGCTCGATCTTATAACTGACATTAGGATTAGACAATTAGCTTCTGCTTTTCTTTTAACAAATCTGATTAAACATAAGACTTTTTTTCGCTGTATCGTCGATTGTTTCTACCCGTTGGAAGACTAGGATTTGATCCTACAATTAAATTTTCTGTCATTGAATTAACGTTGTATAATATATTTTTATAAATATAATAAACATGCGGACACTATCGCATCTCTATTCAACGCGCCTTCATCGTCCGTATGTAATTACGTAAACATGATCGATTCACGATCGAGTACGTCGAACACTCGATCAACGTGAGACGTTTCCATATAATTATAGATAGATTCTTTATTAAGACTGGACAATACGCATGTTTTTAAACATGTAAATCTTTCCTCCTACGCGTATTAACGTGGGAATCTTTTGCGTTAAATATATTTTTTTCTATACTCTAGATATCGTAAGGGCGCTCGATTGTAATGAGGCATCCAATGTAATGAATAAAGATATTTATAGCTCTTTGTACACTTATTTGGATAAGTACTTAAAAATTCATATACCCCACCTCTCGAGGCTCTCGTATATAGGTAGAGATGTTGTAATTCCTCCTTGCGACTTCTTAAGATCTAATAAACTGTCTCTATGATCGGGAATGGATAATGAAGTTACTATCAGGTTACTTTCCGCTCATTAGCGCAAAAACCAGTCCTTTTAGTTAATAACACATTAAAGGTAGGACTTTCCGCCGATGTGTAATCAGATATAGGCACATTCCAGATTAATAATTAATTAATACTTCGATATTTATATATTTATAAAAAACTTATTTACATGTGTTATTGATAGTCATATCTCTATCGTCTCAGTTTAACAGTCACATTAATTATTCATTCCAAACAAACAATTTCCTTACATACTCAAACATTATTATTAACATAAAAAAGTGTGCACTAAAAATAGCGGCAAATAAAATTTTTGTCAGTGAAAAATCGTTTAAAACTGTACGAACTAAACATTCACAGTTTACCAATGCTTAGATATATTTACTCATATTGCGTTTTGTTGCGACAGTTTCTAAATTGTACGAGGCAGCTGTGAATGAGTTTTTAATAAGTAGAATATGCGTGAAGAAATATAGAATCTAATGGATCTATAGACCTCTGTTTATGACCTTGCTCGACCACTCTGTATCTGGATGAGAACCCTCGCAACCCGTTACAGCGCATTTACTTTAATATCTGCAAGCAACAGCCGCGCCGGTGACGAGTCGCTCGCCTCTGGGACCACATTTTTCGGTAATTGACCGTATAAATTCAAAATGCTAAAGAGAACATTTTTTTCGACAAGGATTGTCTTTACACATTACATCCTTTTACCGTTTCGCGTGTAACACGAGCGAAACATGCCGCTGGACGATTATACCTTGTGAACATCTTCTTCATAATAAAAATATCATAAACGAGAAGGATAAAGTATCATATAATTTCCCTAATTATTTATTTAATATTATTTTAATAAGATAATCTTTTACACGCTTCCGTATTTTACAGGTATATTTCTGTAAAGTTAATTAATTAATTAAGGCATTATAATACCATTGTATTTGCCAAATGGACATTATTGTTATTATTGTATCTTTTTAACCTTTCAAGATGATTTAAAATCGTTAATAAAAATAATAACATAAAGTAACAAATAACATAATATACAATTATATACTTAATAATATACAATTATCAGAATATTGAAATAATATATATTAATATATATATTTATGTCATATAAAACTTATTCATATAATATATTTTTATATATGCATGATACACATAATTATACATACATACATGTTTTTACATAGAGTGGCAAAGTCAGATTGCATCGAAATAATCTTGATATTGAATCCCCTTTATGCGTCTAATCTGAATGAATTGCGCATGTTTGCAACCAGACAGGATATAATCCAGACAATCTGACCAAACCCGTGTCCCAAGTCAATATTTGGTGTTATAAGGGGCTAAAGTGTAGGAAATATGCTTTTCACTTTACCGCAATATCACGGAAGTGAATTAAAAGTGATACGTGTATTCTCGTTTCTAAAATCATTTTTACATATGTATATTTCACATATTTACAATCTCACAAGTATTGCGTCGATCAATAAATATAAATATTCGGTAATGTACACGAACTAAAACAGCTTTAAATAGAATAATCTTTTACACACTTTTTTTTAAATACAGTACTATATATTATATAATATAGTAAAAACGTTAAAAATGTAAAATTAAAAAATAAATATTTTTTTAAATTATACATCTTGCACATTTTATTAAGTATTTATAAAATTATTAATTGATTGATTATTGTATAACAGTTGCAAAATCGCGTCGTGCGATATCTTTATTTAAATAATTTAATGAACTATCAATAACAATTATTACTAATAACAATTCAATGTATTATGATTTTCTTGGAAAACATTTCAGTTAAAAACGCTATTTGAGCGAAATAATATTTTAAAAATAAATAGATAATTAACTAAAGATTCCCTACAAAATTAAACAAGTAACGATGAAGGAGAGTTTTGAAAATGCAACGCGATTATCGGTTCGTAAGTTATCCGTCTAACATTTTTCAATTATTAATAAGGCTATAATCATTAACCAAAATTTCACTCGGATCTTCTCGCGTGAAATACACTGCTTTTAGACCGTTCAATCTGGAAGTACTCATCTGTGATCAGAAAACGCGAGATCATTTGACAAGTAGAAACTTGCTACTGCATCGCTGAAGATGCCTCAAAATAGAACTGAAACGCTCGACGTATAATTATGTATCTTATTACTAATTAAAGAACATTAGTCGAATAACTGATGCACCGATAATCGCATTACACTGTCAATGCTCCCTCCTTTTTCATTCATTATTTAATTCTTCATAAGTTTTCAATAATTTTGCGGAGCAATTAATCAAATCCTTCATTCAATATTTGACAAACTTATAACATTACTACCTCTAACATTGTAATGTCATATTTTTCATGTATTTTTCATGTAGTATTTCACAAGATTTCGATAATTACATGTTCAATGAGGCGACAAGTCAATGTAACGATGATAACAGATGTAAGTTATATAACATGTCTTGTTATCTGAAAATTGGTCAATATTATTATTATCACGAATAATCACAAATAAATTATTATCGTAGCAAGTAAGCTTGGTCGCCAACATGGTCAAATCCAGCCGGCTGCTCCTGCCAAAGCTGAAACCAAATGACATTAAACTCGCAAAATACTTGTCAGCCGCGTTAGGTCTGCCTCGGAGAGACACAAGTCCTACAAGTCCTTTCCACTGCGGTCGTTTCCAACTTCCGATATAGCCAGATGAATTTAATCGCGCGCGTTTTGGTAACTGGAATGTCGAATGGACTGGTGCATCGAGGTGGAGTCGTCCGATTCGAGCAGATACACGCTGGTCAGCTTGCCATTGAAGGTGTAGGGTCCCATGTCGAGGCTGTTGAGCGAATCATCCGGCCTCTTTACCGGCTTGAGATTCGCCTGCCACTGATAAATAGAGGTCGGCTTACCGTTGTTCACAAAGTCGGCTGACAGGTTGTCCAGGTTCGTGATTGGACTGTCGGTTGGCTTCTTGCCAGGCTTCTTCTGCCATTGATAGACGGAGGTGGGCTTGCCGTTGCTTATGAAGTCTATAGGCAATTTGATGAAGGGATTAACGGTCTGCTGAGAGGCCGGTTGAGTTCGCAGAGGTCTCACGTGTAGCTGCTGGTGCAGCTGGACTAGTTGTGGCACGAGGGGTATCTGGGGCTTCAGAGAAGCGTCCGAGTACGTAGGTGGCTGCGAGATGTATCCGAGGCCGGGCACAAACATGTACGGGATCGGCGGTAGGCGGATGTAGAAGATATCGCTCTCTGGGTATCTCTTAGACGCGCCCGACGATCTATCCTCCGTTGTCAGCTCCGAGTTGTCGTTGTAATCAATCTCGTACGTCGGCACCCTCGGCATACTCGGGTAATGCAAAATACGCGGCACCAGGGGATAATCTACAAATAGAGCTTTATGCTTTCGTCCTTGCGCCCTTTTCTTACTTGTCCCGTTTCCGCGCGTCTCCGATTCGGAAACTGCGACATGATGGACTGTATACTTCCGCGTTGATAGAGTATCATTTGTATTTTCTATCGTTTCATTTATTTTGTCCGGACCGTCGTCCAAGCGATTTTCCGCAGAAAGCGAAAGCGCTTTTTGGGCTTGAAGGACTAATCGGTTATCCAATGTGCTTGGAAAAGGATTTGCTGCCACAAATCCGATTATAGGTATCAACAGGACCAGTACCATCGTGTGGAGTCTGAAAAGGGATAAACATGTTTCTGTAAAAATGTCAGTATATCTGTGCATTTGAAACCACCTGTGAAACCGGATAAACGATTGCAACCCATTCACGCAAAATGACCACAAATGCGACTGATTAATGTATATAAATTATATAAAACCGTAAAGAATTAACACGGATTACTATCATAATGCGTATTACAAGGCACCCTGGGATGTATACTTATTATTATCTTTATTTCTCAATGGATTATTTTACAATGAAATATCGCCTATTTAATCACAATTTTTATATTTTATTTCAAAAAGGATTACTTTCTATATTATATACATAATTAGTAAGAAATATATTTTTATTTAACAAAAATAAAAAAGAAACTAAATACTGATGAGACATTAATTTCAAATTGCTTTTTATGTTTAGACAATTCTTGTTTTTCCCGTCAAATGGCACGTAGCACCAAATTCTTTATCCTTAAGCTATAATAATTGTTATTTATTAAAAGCAACGCTACACATATTAATAGCATAAAAACAAATAGTATCTTCCTACAAGTAATTGCTTTATAATTTTGTGTTATAAAATATGTACATGCAATAAAGAGAAACTACATTGAAAAAATAAAAGATTTTTATTCTTTCAAAAGATCTTTCATTAAGAAACTTTTAAATTTTATTACATGAATTAGAATGAGGATGAGGAGTCATGAAAATGGAATAAGGAAAAAAAAAATATCGTAGCCCTATATAATAAATTAATCCATTTATGTAAGAAAATTGTTAATATATATTGAATTAATTATATCAATTCAGTTGACATTATCGTTACGACGATATATTCTGTCGAATTATCCTGTAATTAAGGTTGGCAGTAAGTGATTTTATTTTTGCCGAGCGAGAAATCTGCTGCTTCGCAGCAAGTTAAATGTCCCACCGACACGTCTTATCGCTCTGAATTTAGCGGCGCGAGCAAACGAGCCAAAACAAATTGTCCGCTCGTTGGGGTGGATGTCCTTTAGGAAAGACGCGTTTCCTGTCTAGCTCACGCACACCATTGTCATGGATCTTCTTATTCCTCGTAGCTGTGCGCGCGATTGTACGTGTGTATCCAACGTCAAATAAATCACGCGTCTCTCTCTTTCTCTCTGTGAGCGGAGAGCGAGAAAAAGGGTGGGCGGATAGCAAAGAAAAGGAGGTAAGGATACAAACGCGCGCTGCGACGCGACGCGTCGTCGGCGTTTCGACATTCCGTGCTTGTGCCTTTTGCTCGCGTTGCGGTATTTCCCTCGGAAGGCTTCTCCTTCTCCGCGGCGATGGCGCAAGGCGAATGAAACAAGAGCACCAAGAAGGGTAATTGAAAGCGGGTTATAAAATCGTCGAGTCACGCATTCCAACCGCGAAGTCCTCCCGTGCTCACTCGCCGAAGGACCTTGCGGAAGGTCGGCTGACAGAGCGCAAGCAGAAATTGACCCGTTCGGTTCACTTGTCCTTCGGTGCATTTAATTTCAGTTCTGACTGATTGTGAAAGACACAACGTTATCTTTTGTACAACCATCCACGACTTTGTAAGCAAGTGCCTGCTGTATTCGTGTTCGAGCATTCGTTGTGCCTTTACATGCCGCGTCCCGGGGAAAAAAATTTTTATCTCATTATTATGTGTTAAATATGAAATATACATTAATATTTCATCGCCACAGAAATGACTTTGCGATGAAATAACGTGGTGTACTAGCTCCGATTACATTATCAGAGTTTCTCTCTTTTCTCTTGTCGTTTTCCAGTTTATCTTTTATTCTGTCTTTTCAATCACGCTCTATGTTCATTTCTATTCAGGCACCTCATCTGCCGCTTCGTAATTTGGAGGAAATGATAGCTCTTTCATCGACCAATACCGATACGAGTATAATGATACCTGATGAAACGTTTATCAGACAGCTTAATAAGGCCGTCATTATGAAGTTATTACTAGCTACTGGTAGTCGGTTATTATTTTATTTGCATATCGATTCGATTTGGTTAACAGGTTTCTTGATTGCAAACCTAATTTGCATTAGCATCGACAAGCTGACTATTAAGAACCGATGATTTTATAAAAATTCCTGTAACTGCCAAAATTTAGACGATTAACTTGTAATAGAGTATTATTTTTGCGATTTCTTATTATCCTTATATTTTTTTTATAAATATGTCCATGTATTATACCTACGATAATATTCGATTTTTATTTGAAACTGCGATTACTTTCATCAACCTTTGATTATACTGATGATAATTATGGAAAAGAGTAGATTTGCAACAACACACAATGCTATTGCATCAATATTGCATAAATATGTATATTTATTTATGAGCATCTGAATAAGAATAATAAGTTACAAATTGTCGCAGTCTGTAAATCAATTATTTAAGCATTTATATCGACGATTGAAAATTTTATGTCGATAGTCGATAATGACAGTCCTCAATTATCCAACGAGATTATTTGAATAATTGCGAAAATTTATTCAGAGCTGGTTGTTTTTAATCGAACCTTATTAATCGTATACAAGATAATTCTTTACATTTTGTATATTGAAATGTAATTGTACAGATCATCACATCATACTTTATACTGCATTGATTATTTTGTTATCCAATTATACGTATAGAATTGATGATTGATCGTAAATTTCGAATCTATTTTGGAACTTGATATTTCTATTTTACTGCTCATCAATACGATTAAAAACCATAAATTCTTAGAAAATTATCGTGATTATATCAAAGATAACAGAGAAAACTAAAGGATATTGATATTATCGACTATGGATATAAATCTTTCGATCACCAACATGAATATCTGACTAATTACCTTTCAAATTCATAATTTATTATTACATGTTTTATAAATAAGAATGTTTACAAAATTTACAATAATATTGTATATTGTCACGAAAATCTATCTTCTTTCCAGTTATCATACGTACGGATACTCGAACCCGGATGATAACAATAAAATTACAGTTTTATAATTGAAAATTATAATTTATCGAGACCTAAATATATGTACATATGTATGTACACGACAATAGAACTAGCAATTAATGATAACTTAGAAATCTCAACTTAAAAAAAATTTTTAATTAATTTTTTAATTAAATTGATCTACAAACTTCAGTTATTTAAAAATAAAATATACATATACAATTAATGCTGCTACTTTAAGAAAGTTCTTAACTTTCTTTGGTTTGGTTTTAAAAAATTAAATTTAACATTTCTGAAATAACATATAAAAATATATTATTTCTTGATAATAATCGCGATGTACCACATCGCTGTAAGAAATGTTTATCTAACGGTCTATTAATTCTGTAACTGTTAATTCTATTCCATTACCAATTAAAGTGTGCTAAATCGTCCATTGCGGACAATCGTTATCGCCATTGGAGGAATTTCATCGACTCGTAAGTTTCACCGCGATATGATAAAGCACGATTATCATAATAATATCCGAATGCTGCATTCCGCATTGTTTCTAAATACCGTTTTCTTCCATCGGTGCATAACCGAGGTTTAGTTTTATTTGCAATCAGATCACGCTTAATACACTCTCAATTCACGTCGACGTATTAATTAAAATAAACGCAGCAATCTAAATACGTTTCCAAGTCATTTATGATTTTCTCTGCAATTTCTCTATTTGTACTATTTTCCCAATTATACGTGCGCGCATAATACAGATAGAATTAAGATAGCCAAAGCTAAATTCCCGCGATACGGTATACGTAATATATACCTCTAATGTATACTAATTTTTCATCGCTCGTATTACGCATTATACGCCGCTCGTGCGGACCGTTATTTCTCCGAAACAAAGCACCGGTATATGTCACTGTGAGCGTTACATGATAATGTATTATTTCTTTCGTGGCATACGTGAGAGAGGCACGGACGAGAATTACAAACGTTCGTTTTGTGTGAGACGATGTAAAAGTAACTATCTTAAATTGATAAATACCTATACGTATATCTATAAAAAAAGTGTCAGTTGACAAAAGTATTATAATATTTCCAAGTGTACCGTAATTTGGCGGACAGTTTGCGAGCAGACCGCGAATCACTTTATTACTGATATGAGCATCTGTTTGCGAATAATTTGCTGATAAATAATTTAATAAACGATTCTTGATCGATTATTTTTAATTTGTATGACTGCCGTTTGCCAGCAGTTCGTTAGTAGTTTGTTATAGATGCGATAACATCGAGAAAGAAACGACAAATCCAATGTCTATGATCCAAAGCGAAGATGCTTCCTTTAAAAGAAAAACGTTGATCGGAGGGTCGCGTGCGCCGCCGTTAAACGGAACGTATCATTTTGCTATCAATGATACCTGGAGACACTTAGCTCGTATATAATTTAGCGTTGAGGGAGACAGGAAAACATTTATCGCTTTTTCTGTCGTATATTATAATTAGCTTTTTTCTCATTATTTTCTTCGCTGACCTATTTCTTTTTTTTTTTGCCTAATCCGTTTTCATTAGAGGATCCCGATAGTGGCACGAAACCAACTTTTGACAAATTAGGATCATACGTGTCGTTTATAATACGGTTGCGCTACAGTTTTCACAGATAATCACCGAACGTTTCGCGGAATAAGAAGAGTCTGGTGTCTTCCGGTGATTATCGAAGAGTACGCATGGCTTACTCTGGCGGAACGCTAGCCACTCAAAGTTAACTCCGGCCAAATTGCCACCGTTCGCCAATACGTCAGTGACAGTGGCCACTAAACGTTACCGTGTACAATCATACTTTCTGCGTTCTATCATTATATCTCGCGCTTCGCTTCTTGATAAAATAGACCCCCTCCCCCCTTTATAGCCGTCAATCTCAACAGAAGGAGAGAGTTAGGTATAGATCGAGTAATAGATGTGGCTGGGGATCCCATTGTTGACCCGAATAATTGCATATTAATCGCACCTATACTCCGCGAAGCGGAAACGGGGCCATTTTTTCACTCCGTGAGCGAAGGAAGATGCTACATACGTCCGGTGAAAATCACGTAGCCCGCTGTTTCTTTTCTTTTTTTTTCTGTTTAATCATTTGCTACACGTAACTAGAGAAATGCCGAATGTAACGACGAGAAGCTGAATAACTATCACGTTTTCGAGACGTTTACTTTTTAAGGGGACGTAATTGCGAAACTGCTTAGAGCAAAATCTGTCTTTATGTTCTTTTTATCATCGAGTGAACATATTCGAGTCATTTTTTTTAATTTTCTATTATGATTGACTAAATTTTGATCAATGCTTTTTATAAATAAACTCTATCTGTGTTTTAATTATAATTTTTAAAAAGCAGTTTCTTTTAATTGCTCGTATTTCCACAGCAATAATGCATTATCTATCCATTGTCTGCTCAAGGACTAAGTATATAAAGTATAATTGCGATTCATCTCTTTTTCCAGACACTTAGTGCATCCAAAAATTATTTTACATTGCTTAAAATGTACAGAAAACAATCTCCTTTTCAAAAAAAGAAAATACAAAGATAGAAATTATTTCGTTAAAATTTGAACAAATTCATGTAAACAAATACAACTGAGAATGAAGGAGCCAATACGACGTTTCAATTTATAATTGGATAAATTTGGATAGATCATTGACGCGTGTCGATATAAAACATGTAGTAAGAAAAGATAGCTATCACAAGATACTCGTTCTTATTCGTTGCTCCTTTAATCATCCAATTTTACGCTGCTGATTTTAGCGCGATATAGCGATACAGCGTGGAATTTCGCAGGATGTAGCGCGGAAGCTTGTGACGCAATGATTCATAGGCTATTGAAGAAGCAGTTTTTATTTTGCAATAAATTCTCAATACGTAGTGCGTGATCTCGTCTATTAATAATCTTTTATGCAGGTCGGTTTTACAAAACGATTTCAGTTAAGCGAGATCTCTCGATTATTATTATGAAATTCGATTGTGCGCGGAGCTTTTTGAACATCAGTTTAATATGTAATACATTCTGGTATAATTCTAGTGTTCCACATACAAACACCTAAGTAAACGCTGAACGAAAATATTTCCACTCGGTAATATTTGCACTTTTGTAAATAAAACGAAGAAGGCACGAAAGATACTAATTGTAAGTACTGCCTAGGCTTTAGAATCGCCGCTCGGCTCGCACGTGCCGATTCTAAACAGGCGATATCTCCTAATAAGCAACTTTACAAGGCTTTCTCATAATTAAACCAGGCGACGAAGGACTCTGCAAGACTGCAGGTGCTTCCTTTCAAGATTACTATCGAGCGAATCCGCGTTATTCGCCATACACTGCTTGCAATTGTTACATTGCGAATCGCAGGAATCACGGATTTGAAGAATGCCGATTGTCCGCCAGTAGTTCGCCGATTGTTAATTTCGAAGTTTAGCGGCACGATCTGCGAGTAATTTCACGATTTAATGAAATTGCGGGCGTACCACAATGCCGGACTCGGATCCCAAATGTACATATCCTTTCCAACTCGGAATAATTTTAATTATACAAATTATTTTGACGCATAGTAACGGTTTTGTAAATGCTAATTGCCCGTTAGAAACATCGACTTCAGATTCTATCTTCAGAACCTGGAAATGCTCAATTCTTTCATGGTACAAAACTAATTTAATGTGTACGTTCCATTTCGAATAATAATTGTAATATTGCAATTGAATTGAATTTAAATAAAAAATAAATCTTTCATATATATATTTTTTTCGTTATACAATATCATTTTTTATAAAATAGAAAGTTAAATCAAGTTGATTGGTGCACGTTCTAATTATTTTCTCAAAACGAACTTCTATCAAGCATATCATTAACAGAACAAGTGTTGTCCAGCGAGCGAATTATTCGATTTAGCGTAGAACTGTAATTCCGGCATGAAGCAATAATCGTCTTAACACATCTTTATACCTTCATTCATCTTTTATTTCTTAGCAAAATTTTCATAATTTGTAAACAAAGTTACATCTTTCGATGTATTAACAAAAAAATGAATCTTCTAATTGTAAAATTAAGTAATCTTTTCCGAATCTTCTATGGAATAAAAAAAAAAGACGAATTCATGCATAAACTTTCGCAAAAGTGAAACGAATTTGTAATCTTTTACTTTCTTAAATGTTTATAACGCAAACTTGCTCCTTCGTAAATTGATCTTTCGATGAGTCTTATAGCATACTAATCGTTGCTACTGTGCGGCATTACAAATCGGCGAATCCATTACTTATTTCGGCGTGAAACCTGATCTGCTCGTAAATATCCATCGTACGCTTCTTGCGGAGATAAACTACATTTATTATTTTTTAAAGATGCGCAAAACATTAATGACACAAAGCAACGGTATATTTGTAAATGATCTTATGCACGAATCGATTAACCTAGATGAACAACGACTTTTGCTTGATTCGTGCACGTCATAAATATGTCATTTTTTTAAGACAGAATTATTCGAGAATTTAGACTGACGGCAACATTATTAAATAATTATTCGCATATATTTATATCAAAGTATCCAAGTTGAGCATTTTCAGAAGTCGTTTAGACTTACGATATATGAATTAATTATCTACTTCAAATTACTGCTGAGAGCCTGATCTACCTCGCGATAAAGATAAGTTATAATGGAAACAAAATCCTTCCCACTTCTTCTACTTACATAGTTATGTCATTGCGTAAAATTATTTGCAAAAGTTACGAACGATTTTTTTGCCTTCTTTACTTATTAATCTCGTTTCTTCTAACATTTATAACGTTTGTTATATCAATTTAAAATTGTCGTAACTTGATCAAAATTTATATTTCGCTTTGAGATAG
Source organism: Tetramorium parvispinum (assembly GCA_011638315.1). NCBI lineage: Eukaryota > Metazoa > Arthropoda > Insecta > Hymenoptera > Formicidae > Tetramorium > Tetramorium parvispinum. The sequence continues at coordinate 24,823 of VBVR01000684.1, read as the reverse complement.
ACACAGATTTTCTCATTTTCTGAACTGTCGACGATTTATCAGAACGTAACTCTCTAACTCGAGAAAATGTGATGAGTGAAAGAAAGCGTTCGACTGTAAAAGAAAAAACCTATATTCGATCGATAAAACTGTCAAATCTTGTACTTTCAATAAATTACTTCCCATTTTACATCTCGTGTAAAACAATTAACACTTTTTTTATTGCAGCGCCGTACCACTCCCTTTCTTAGAGAACTCATTAAGTTCAATGATCGCATCTTACTATCCTACATTCCAATTTCACGAATGCCGCACAAAGTAACATCCAATTTAAAAATCAATACAATTTATTCTCATGTCCTGATATCTAAAAACTTTCACCTCGTTTCCAATCTTCTCATTATTCATAGAGGAAAATCACGATTCTGGAAACGCATCGTTCTATAAAGCAAATATTAGAATTGTATATTGCAACTGTTTGACGCACATAATTCCAACTGATATTATTTTATGATAAATAATTAAAACAATACTTCCTCCTCTCTATCGGATTAAATTACTTCCGCGTTAAAAAGGATCGGTATCCAGTTCTCGATGATAGTCGTGTCGAATTTCAAGACTACATAAATCACGAAATAATCTACACCTCGTTTTCCAGATGCTGCGCACGACAAAGTAATGTCCGAAGCACGGAACGCTTCCTTCCTTCGGTGCCGCCGCTGACTGTCGGCGGCTTACCGCAAGAAATTGATCGTCTATTACGAGCGCAGTTATTTACATTTGGAATTGTTAAGAGGTGAAATTTAGAGAACTCTAATCCGAGCCCCGAACCGATTGACCGTGTAGTTACGCTGCATAGCGTATGCAAAAATCGTCCGCAACACAAGCGGTTTTTTTTTTACGATCCATTTCACGAGCGGACGATCGAGTCCGCAAATAGAAATGAGCTTTTATACTATCTTCATGGGAGAAGAATGATGATTTGCAAGGGAAGAGAGAAGCAGAGACGATTGCCGAGGAATAACTTGGCAATAATTTGGGGCGAATGCATACGAGCGAAACCAATCACGCCTGATACAATGAGTATAAAGTAGAATCCGAGATCACTTTGTCGACCAGTCGATCGATCGGCCAGATTGGTTACGTTACACTAAACCTTGCAGCGTTGAAAAAAAAGAAGTAAAACGGAATCATTTATGATTGACTTGCAAACTGGAAATATGAATCAGTTAATAATAATAACGTCATGGATTCCATCAGGCTACATGATTAAATATTGAAGCATCAAATTTAAACCAATTCCTTGAGTTAAGGAAAAATAAATATTTTATTATTTTTAGCTATCATGTCGTTATATTTTTACAAAATTATTATTTTAATACAGAACATGTAGTTAATATTAGTTATTTTAGTTAAATTAACGATATTGAGTAGAAACAGTAGCGTTCTAAGAGATGATCAAAATTTATACTCAAATTGAGTATAATTTGACGTTACAAACAGTATAAAATTAATAATCTGCTCGATCTTAGAAAAAGCACGTTGTCGCACGTTGATCGTGAGTCAAATGATAGCGACAGTAAGACGACAATAACGACGAGAGAAGAAGTGACTTCTCCGCATTGTCATTCATGAACAGTGTCACAAAGATATCGAGCGCCAAGTTGATGTAAATCAAAAAAAATTCTTTGCGCTTTTCTCATGCTTGACCAGCTGTCCAGACGAATCGATGGACATTGCGGGAATACCAATCGATGGAACGGCGATAGAGATCGTGATCGACATAACGCGGCGATCACCCGCGAAAGGTCGCACGTGATTGTACTAACTTCTGTACATGAATAATCGTGTGGGGGGTAATCGTGCCGATAAAGGCTTTTATAACGATAAAAAGCGAAGATTAGTGATATGATATGTAATAAAAGCTTTAATAAATCTTAAAATGCTGTACGTGGATAGTTTGATTTTAACTGACGGTTAAATTATTATATTTATACACTTCAACATGTCTTTCTTTTCACATAATTCATTGAAATATTTAAATAAAATGACGACATAGATAATTGATGTACATCGCTGATAATGACCTTGGACTTTGTTAAAAATTAGACCAGACTCGCGTGCAATGAAAGCAACGAAACTATGATTTAGCTGATCGACTCTGTCAGCCCGAGGGTGACGTAGACATTTCAATTAATAAATTATAAATCGATACTGGTAAGATAAATAAGTATATCTAAATTCAATTCAAGATTCGTCAAATTGTTGAGCACGAGTTTAAGTACATTTAGCGTCCTTTCTTTCACGAGTTCTCGTTTAGAGTTATCTCACCATCTTACATTTTTCTGTTTTACTTCTCTATTATATTATTTTTTCCGCCACGTTACATCCGTATTGCGTATTTCGATCCCAATTTTACGGAATTTCCGTGCAATTACCCACAATTAAGCATCATGATCGTGCGTTTCAGAGCACAATTGTTCGAAATTCACATTCGAGAAAATTGCGAAAGAAACTCACGCGTACTCACCGCGTATGCGAGGCAAAACGATAGGATGGATAACACGAAGGTCGGTCCCAAACGTCTCTTCCTCTCGTTCGCGGTTCTTTCCAAAATACATTCGCGACCACCTCGACCCTTCTCTCTCTCTCTCTTTCTCTCTCTCTCTCTCCCGATCCCAACGACCCAGCGAACGCGAAGGGTCGTGTCGCACAAGTCGTATCGCACAAGTTCACCGACTCTCCGTGGATCTGCGATCTGCTATCAGAATGAGAGCTTTTCTTAAGATCGTCTGTACTTATGTCGCTGCCCCCACTGTGGCAAACGTCGTAAGTTTGCCGAGCACGCTACTCCAACTCCTCGTGGTGCCCAAGGAGCTACCGTCTCCCCCCTAGATCAGGACGATACGCACGTCGGCACACTTTCGTTCGCGTTCGCACCTCCTTCGACGCTTCACTCTTCCTGACGCATCTTCACTCTTCACGACACTTTTGCTCTTGATCTAGACCGAAGCGCCCATAACGATCACAGGTGCCCGTTACGAACTGCCGGATCGTTTTACCAATGAATCCATTACCCCTCCTCTTCATGGTTTCTTGACAACTCGCTCTCCTTTCCGTAAGTTTGACGTATCTGCACGCGGAAGCGTGCGCGTATAATATATTTATTAATTCATAATTATATTATTAATTTGATCGGTAAGCTTCCTGTACTGAACCCTTTTACTGAATAACCTAATTGTGAGATTCGCTTTCTTTTATATTAATCCCTTGTGAGAGAAAAGGAAGAATCCGTTTCGACATGTCTATTATGTCGAGATAATAAAGCGGTCAGAAACAATCTTCAGAAATACAATTCAGGGCTGTTCCTCTCTAGAAGATCTGTACAATTTTCATGTTTCCCATTTTTTTTCCCTTCAAACTCGAGCTTAATACATTTTACGTTCAAAATGTACATTGTTAAATTCATAATATTAAATTATACATAATTTAAGTCATTTTTAATAATTCTTTAGATCTCACCACTGCTTCTACTCAATATGTTAATTTAACTAAAACAATGGAGTTAAATAGCAATTTGTTAATTATATATTTTGTGTGAATAATTTCGACAAACATAAAATAATAATTAAAAATAATAGAATTATTTTATTACTTTTATTTGACTCAAGGAATTGATTTAAATTTGACATCTTAATCGTGTACATCAGATTTACACAATGTTTTACTTTATCGTGCATCAATAGATCAATGCGTATCTTTTCATTCATTGGTTTCTCATCTCGAGCTATGTAAACTAATCCTCTTTTTGCGATTAATCATCGTGAAGCCTTCAATATTGTGTGTCTTTACTTGGCTCTTTAATTTCAGTATCGACTTTCTCCGCATTCTCGCTCTATCAATCGGTACCGCTATTGATACTGTATTGATACATACGATCTGTTTCACAATGCGTGTAGTGGCTATCGATCATCCTCTCATTTCCTGTGATATTGCCTTATTTTGAAAACGTTATGCAAAAGAAGGGATGCAAAATTCAATCGATTTAATAAATAAAAATTTCATTAAGAACAGCGAAAGATTAATAGATCCAAATAACGCGAAATTGAAGCAAAAGGTCTTTTTTTAATTTCGCGAAAACCGTAAGAGCAGCTACATGAGTAAAGTTTACAGTTCACAGTACGAACGTATTTTTATCATGTGAAATTCTCATTGAAGATACCGTACGCGCGACACTCGCGTCGAAATAGCGAGGCGCCGTCTCTGGTTCGTTAAACTTTCCTGAAGGCGCGGAAGAGAGATATAAATCCCGACCGAACGAGATGATGATGAACGATGATTGGCAGCGAATTGGCTTCGACCGAGGAATTGTGTTTCGAGATTTGCGTCCGCGATCCATTTCCCTAAAGTGCCACTTCCGCTAAGAAATCGCACGTTTATCAGGCACAATCTTATTTTCTAATGTCGCGAATGGAGTTTCTAGCCAGAAATTATCGCGCAGTAAATCATACTGAATCCTCAGCGCCGTCGTTGCGTTTTGTTAAGCAAGGAGTTTCTAGTCTTCATGACAACAAATATATTCAGTCAAAGCAGCGAGAATAAAACAATTTCTTCCCAACAACTTAATAATAAATAATAATAATAACTGTAATTTAAATACAGATAGTTCTCGACATTTTTTTTTATTACAATTCGAGAGAGGCTGCCCGGCTTTCCGTGCGCGCGTAGAAATCTCCGAAAATCAACGCAACGCTGAGAAACTTATCCCGCGGATGGGCGATTCGTAATCGTGCGCGCGGAACTATTCGTTAAAGCGGAAACCAAACGTAAGAGAATGTCCATTTAAGTCGGATTACACGTTTCTCCGACATGCAATAACGACTCGTAACAGCTTTCGTACCGTGTACCAACGCGACGAGCGCGATCTCCGGCAGCGGATCGCATACCTATCCTAGATCTCGGAAAAATCTAGTCCGCCGTATTTACGGGAAAAGCCAGGAACGACTTGGTTTCTCGCGTGAAACTCGGATAGCGTGACGTTATTTGTATCTTATTCGACACGTCGCGGCTTAATCTAGCGGTAAATACGAGGACGCGGATCGCCGAGACGAGACGGTATTGCCTCGCGGGGAGCTGACCGTCAAAGGGACGGTCGAGAGATCCCCGTTCGCTTCCCAAATACCCCGGATAATCGAATTATCCGAGCGTTGAAACGCGGCACCTTAAATCTCTATCTCTTTTGATCGCGATCGTTCCCATTGTGCCACTCGAGAAATTTTTGGCATACGGTGAGAACGTTTCTACGCTTTTATAATGGTGTAACCGCACTTCCTGCTCATCGAGCAATTAGAAATTTTAATTGTCGTGCGAAGATAGGACCGACTAATTTTTTATCTATCATATTTATCTTGTTAAATATGAAAAAGCATAACGGGTTGTAATATCAACGGGAGCGAAGTAACTTGGGAATTTTTAATGTATAATTTGTGCTTAATATTTCTCAGATACATTAATTGGCATGTCGGGAGAATATTCATTAAATAGGCATTAAATGTAATAGGCTGCATCAACGAAAGCGAAGTGATTTGGGAATTTTATGTTTAATTTATGCTTAATATCTCTTAGAGATATTAACTGGCACGTCGGAAGAAAACTCATTAAATAAGCATCGAAAGAGAAATTGTATACAAAAATCATATTATAAATTCGGACGATTCCGACGGTGTTTAATTTGCACTTGTTAACTTTGAAAACGAGAGAGAAATCGTATACAAAAATCCATTATAAATTCGTATGATTATTTTGACGATGTTTAATTTGTTCTTATTAACTTTGAAAATAATGTAACAGGCTGCATCAAAGGGAGCGAAGTGATTTGGAAATTTTTATGCATAATTTATACTTAATCTCTTAGAGATATTGCTAACTGGTACATCGGAAGAAAATTCATTAAATAGGCATCGAGAGAGAAATCGTACACAAAAATTCATTATGAATTCGTAAGACACTCCGACGATTGCTCGGGCGCATTAGTAGGAGAAAGTACGCGCGGAAATACGTCGTTTCGTTTCCAAAAGGATCGTTTGCCCGTTCCATTTCGTGCGTTACAGAGAATTATTAATCAGATTAAGTTCCGCGTCGATTTTCAAGCAAAAATGGGATGGATTTCACACGCAATTGATTTTAACGTGAAAGATTGACGCACAAATCGCGTACAAACGTTACGGCCGGTAGTAATAGTAACGCGATATTACAAATCATAAATAATTCTAACATGCAACGATTGAAAAATTCAATCATAATTGTTTGATACTCTTTTCTATTAATGTAGATCAACTTTAATCCCGGTTTGACTTACTTCTCATCTTCTTCCAGTTCTAAGAATTAGAAAAAGATGAAAGGTAAGTTAAACCGGGATTAAAGTTGGTCGGCATTTAGAAATGGACATTAGATCGACAATTAATCGAACAATGATAAAATTGTATTAATGACAATCGAGTTAATTAAACTTTTTTAAATTTAAGTTAATCAAACTTTTTAGAAAAATTAGAATGACGAGCAAATGGTGGCGGACAGCTTCCTAGAAAAAAAAGAAATAGCTACGTTTATTGCGATAAGAACGCGCAACAATGTGCTCTCCTTATTATCACTGCGTGATGCCCGTAATTACGCGATCTGAGAAATTACGAGCGTCTGAAATTATATTTACAGACAGTAACGCGCATCTATAATGTCCTTTCCCGTCTTCAGTATGTAGGTGTGCGCACGCAATAATATTATTTATATTTATTTTTCAACGCGTTCTCTCTCAATCACGGGGGCGGTATCGTATTACAGTCACGAATATCACCTCCGCACACGAATTTCTAATTACGGGGACCGTTTAATTATTAGAAGGCCTCAGCAAATTAAAATCTTCAAAAGTATATAAACCACACTCGGAGAGACACACTCGACGTTCCGCATTGCGGAAGCGCAGTCTGGCGTTGCAGGATATTTCAAATCGGCCAGAATAGTTTTTTCTTTTCTACACGCGCGCACGCACGGGCGCGTTACACGTTTCGTGATGCTGAAGAAAAGAAGAAAGAAGCAAATCGCTGCCGTGTGATACAAAATAATAAAATAATATCGATTGCGCGCGCGTGATTCCGAACGTTATTGAGATAATCGCGCTTTATACTTGTTGAATTTTAAGTCTTGGTCGTTCTTATCATTAACTGCTACATACTGTATTTTGCAAAAAGAAATCGGATATCTTTACTCTGATAATAGTTTAAACTCATATAATAAAATGTGCGCAAATAGGTCGCATTAAGCCCAGAACAAAAGTACACGACCGTTATATTTTACTTTTTAATTCTTGCCAATGCATCTCCTTAATTGCGCACACGTCATCGATTTCATAAGTGAAAAACTCAAGACAATTTAAAATGATTAAAAAGGATTATTTTCGCGTTGTTATAAATTATAAAAGTTATGTGATAATTTTTTATAAAAAATATGATTATATATAGATTATTGAATAATCTAATCGCAATTTTACTTTTTGTAAATAAAAACAATACAAAAGTTATTTTTCTTATACATATATGTATACGAACAAAGATTATATAGGAAAAAGAAAAATTTTTTATATGGATATGTACGTATATGTATCAAAAAATGTTTACTGAATAATAACGCGATTGATCAAAAATATATTTTAAATCTATAAATGAAGACTACTTTACTCGGGAAAGACATTAATAATTATAAACTATTTAATTTTTTTAACAGCTTTAACGAGCAACGAACGAGCCCGTGCCGCATACTTTTCTTTTCTCTGCCACGTTTCGACTGTGAAATTTCCGTAGCCAGACGGAAAAAAAAAGACATCGACATTATAGTGGTTCATAGATACGTGCTTGTATGTTTTGCACAGACTGGTAATTGGGCCAACAAAAAATGCGCGTGTGTATACACATATATGTTGATGTCCTGTTAACGGGCTGGTTTGCCAACATACATAACATATTAAAAAAAAAAAGATTCAACATTTTTTAGACGTATAATGTACACTAAAAGAAATAAAAAGAATGCTTAATCAGCATGAAACGAAAAATTAAACGTATCAAAAATGATATTCGGTTCTGGTAATATCAGTGACTCGTTCGCATTTTTGCGCAGATCCGTTTTATGACTCCTTTTCATACGAATCGATCTTGCTCTGATTCTGTTTATTTCCACTCGAATACATTTTATCTTGCGGCAGAATGTCACCGATATAATATATTTCACGAGATACTATCTGATGATTTTAATGTTTTTACATGCAGAATGATCAGAATTGATTAGAGTAAAAGATAGACTATGAGATATGAATCCAATTTACATGGAATAAAAAATACGATTTAATCATTGATATTATCAAAACTGAAAAATTCTATTGCTAACGTGTAATAAGAAAAAAGTAGGTTTTGAGACATCATAACTATATAGAATAGAAATAATTACGTATTGCCGATAATAAAAAATGATAATAAATAAATTATATCATATTTATTATTGATCGCTATCAAATAGCCACACCATTTTCACTTTTAATTACTTAATTCTTGCTATGAGAGAGAAAAGCGAAGAAAGAAATAATCTCACTATTCTTCCATCCTTTAACATTTATTAAGCCATATGATAAAAACATATAGCTCATAATCTTGACACAATTAAAACCCGGCGTGGCTAAACACACCTTCGTGAGAACAGGCAAGCAATTAACTTAGCTTATATTAAGCGATTAGCATAACCCGTGCATCCGATTTAACGGGAACGAGGATCCACCGGCGAAGAAATTTCACGGTGATTCACGTGAAAGAGCGAGTTACTTTTGTCCGTGCGCCCGGAATTTCATCTCGTTGATCCGAGAAGTGGAGTAGACGCTTCACGATCGAGGAGAAATCTCGTTAACGCGCATCAAAGACTTTTAAAAACGAGCGTTTCGGTTTCGCGGGAAAAATTCGAAAGTCACGATTTTTGTTCGTTGATCTCTATCCAGATTTCAAGCAGCGTATCCCTCCTCCCTCCTTTCTCCCACACTACAGTTAGAGTACTACTTGGCCTAACTTATCGTTTGAGACTATTATATGGTACATAAAATCAGAGATGTATTTAAAGATAAAAAATATGACTTTCTTTTATTTTTATGAAAATATACTTACATTATAAATAATATTATTACCTTGAGTACATTATAAATAATATTATTACCTTGAGTAGAAAAACAATTTTTAGAAGGCAATTTCTTATCACTGTAAGATTTCTTAAAATTCCATACTGTCGACTGAAACTGAAAACAAATATATCAGAATTAATTTGTTAATTGTAAAAAATTACATAAAATGATAATTATCTAACGGCTCACCTTTTCCCTTTAGTCTCTGTTCGCGACGCTCAGCCTCCAAGTGTCGTAAGAATTCTTGGAAAACGTGCAACGACTTATTCAAACTCGTTTTTTTGTAATCTTTAATTCGTTTTTTATTTAAATCGTATGTCTCTTCTTCAGCCTTATCCTTTACATCGTACGCATTTATCTCCTCTATCAATGTCATTATTGTAGGGACCTTATCAGGATCAAATTTATCTACCACACTTGCATTGAATGGTATACAAATTTTGCCAGTTTTTGGATGGACGCAAAAAGGCGATTTCAATAAGTGATTTAAGCCTTTGCTGACGTTTATGTCTAATCTTGGATACGAATACTGTAATTTTATCTCTTCGATCAAGTGACGATACAAATACCATTTTCGGTCGCCCTGAAATAAAATTAATCAACTAATTTCTTTCCATTCTTCTTAAAATGCAATAATAAAATAGAATCGTTACAGATATAATCGTACCCCCGTCCGTTTAGATTCGATGTATTGTATAAACACATTCCATCTTGCTTCACTAGTATTTTCTTTACCAAACAACACCTTTACTTCTTGTCTATCCTCGTCATTAGGCATTATTGGCAAGAACTTTTCGATTCCTTCTTCCGTACCCAACATATTCTGCTCTTTGACGCACATTTCGATGAAAACAGGATCGATTATATCGAGAGCACGCCTGTAACATATAATATTTCTTCATATTTTCTGTCTTCCTGATTTCATTTTAAATTATTATTACGAGCGATATTTAAACCTACTTGATGGAATGGTGAATTTTGTCGCCGGTGAGATGTACTTTCTTCTTCATAAATTCACCTCCGCCTATAATCTGTAAATATTCGGCAACCGCCGCTCGTACTTGCCCCGACAAAGTGCGCGCCGCAGAGTCACATACCCAACAATGAATACCTCTTCTACCGGAGAATACCCATAAAATATGTTTATATCCAAAATCCGCTGTAAAGGCAAATTATTCAATTATTTTAGAATATTCACTAGCGTTACTGGCAAGTGTAGTGATAATATAGGTGCATCTTACATCTCAGTGCGCTGTCTAATATCTTGCAAGCGAGCGACATGAATTTCCAACACTTGTTGCAAATATCCGCTCCCTTGCAGCATGTTCTTACTTCGTCGTAATCAGTCATATCTATATCAAACACCAGTTCTCTCTCTACTGGCTGAAAATTTGGTCCTCTTCTTTGATCTTTCGGCCTAAAGATATATAAAGTTCTCATTTTATTCATTGTGCCACATTTCTTCAAAAATTTTACTATTTTTTATACTGGTATTCTTTATGATATATGAAAATTAATGCTGATTAATGTTGTCAGATCAATGAAACATATCGTTTAGAATTATTGAAAAAAGGGATCAGAATTCAGATTAAAAATTTCAAAATCATAGACGCTAAACTAGAAATAACTCCAGATCTTACAAGAATCAATTACTGAGAGGAAATACGACAATCTTGTACAGTAAATTACGATATACTTTACTGAACGTTATAAACTGCTCCTATGTCTATTTTATGCGGCAGCAATCTTTTAATCTCATCCGACAGTCCCTTCTGATCGTTGAAAGACTGATAACGTATATAAATATCGTCTGAGAGAGTGAATGAGAATTCCCTCTTGCTAAAAGTGCCCACTGAAAAGAAGATTTGACAGTTAGATACGTGTATCAAATGTACATCAAATATATGCAAAAATAAAAATCTTACCATTTCCGTAACTCAGCCACCGGTGATAGTCAGCGAAGGGAAACAATCTTGAATAATAGATTGGTAATAAGTCGAGCAAATCCGAAACGTCACCCATTTTTATATAATTAACTCCGTTTGTTAGAATCTCCTTCGGGTCGAGGATAAATTAGGACTTTAACTTGTCCTTTAGATAGCAGTCTTCTCTTGCTCTTAACGTTATCGATACAAACATACAAGGTTATGCAGGAACAACTTCAAAATCTGTCACTTATTACTACTAGATTTTCTGCTTGTTCAATAAACTGAACTAATACCGTGAACGTCAACGTTAGAACGATGTATAATTGCCGTTTCAACGCACAAAGATCGAGCACAGAAACACGCGAAGAGAATCACAATAGAGAAATGGCGCGAAATTCATACAATCGCTTCGGATCGGATTAGGTTAAGTTTGACCAAGTTCTGGCTAGGTTATGTCATCTCTTTATAATGATTTTTACTTTAACCTTCATATTTTTTTTCTCTTATTCATTTTGCAGTTTGTGCAATCTAACCTACCTTCTTAATTTTCCTTATTAAATCTGAGCTAATTTGTAATTTTGCAATTGGAATTACATTCGACGTTTTATCTCGATTTACACACTCTGCTTATTGAACAATAGTATTGAACAAAACTTAATACTGAACAAAATATTATTTATTATGAAACTTGTGTTTTGTTTACATTTATCACATATAATATTCTATTTTATTTTCTTATTATAGTCATTGAATTATGAATGTTCCTTGTTACGAAACTTGAATGTCCAGTGTTATCAAATCATAAATATAAATTCAATATATTATAAATCTCTTAATAAATTAGATAGAAACCAACTTTAAGATATTAATTTCATGTGTACATATTAAATAACTTCTACATAAAAACATTAATTTTAAGATGCTGTGTAACTTTTCACACATAAGTATTTTATTTGTCAATATCGATACATTGAATAAAACTTATAAGTTTATAGTGATTTTAGTACATTTTTACTATTTTATTATTCTGTATGTATATAAAAATATAACCATAATATACTTAAAAATAAACAGAAATATCAAGGTTTATATTCTTGTGTGTAAGTACAAGTTATTGCAAAATGACTTGTCATGCATCAATAATATATTTTATTTACATTCGTGCACATATTATACATATATCTATATTTTTATCATATACTGCTAAGCATAGAGGTTCGTGATTATGAATTACTTTTGTACATGAAAAGTAGTTCATGATCTATTCTCTTAATTCATTCTAATGGAAAAAAATTCTTGTTCGGCACATTCGACGTGCGAGGCAAATAATACATGTTTCAAATTTCGGACAAAATATCAATATATATTCTTTATTTCGATTTACTTCAATATATACTTATACAGTCTTTTCGGCGAAAACTGCGCCATGTTTTTGCTCGCCTTTAATATCAGCTACTTGCAAAATGGAATTAGATAATCCATTTCTCACCATTGCCCATAATCTTTCATCTGCATAGATAGCTTATACGATTATCCATACAGGAAATAGTGTGACTTAGGCTACATTATTCTAAATCTTATTTTTCATTTCTAAACCTGATAGTTTGAATGAATATCACATGTAAAAGCATGATTGACACACAACACATATACACACAAATCCACATATGTATATACGTACATACATACGTATATACGTACGTATATGTACGTATATGTAGATACGTGCATACATACATGCACACACATACAATTTTTCGATAATTTAATCATCAATTATCATTTTCTTCAGTTATTAAAAAAATACTGGCATTATATAAAATAAAAAGAAACATATGTAAATATTTTAAGAGAGATATACAAGCCTCAATTAAACAATGTTAAATCAAGCGTAAAACTGAGGATCTAAGAATTAAGTGAATGAATTTAAAGACCAAGATTATGAGAACTATTGGAGAAATATTGATTAATATATTATGCCCTATGATTAATATATTATTATGAATTCATTATTTTCATAATGAGGATTATTCATACATGAATATATTTATATACATCTATTCATAGTAAAATTATGAATTACTTCTGTCTGTTTATATTACTTATGTTCTATATTAATTATGTTCTAATATATTTATTCCATTTGTCGTTTAACACAAGCAATAATAGTACATATATAAATTTTATATATATATGCTTTAATTATTTACAAAAAAAGTTTCTTATGTATATAACTATTTTAAAACTTCGATTATCATCATAATTATAATCATAAAATTCCACGAATAATAGTATTATACTGTTTTTAATATAAATAAGTGAATATTTAATATTGTCGAATTAATAAAAATTGTTAGAAAATTTTACACATATAAAGCATTCTCTCATTTCTTCATTAGTTTTTACTTTTATGTATATATGTACTATATTTAGCGAATGACGAAACATTCTTACAAAAATGTTTAACTGCAGCGGCCCGATATTCACTGTTTAATTTTGTTAAAAATATGTTAATAGATCGATAATTTGATGACTATTGAAAAATGTGTGTGGTTGTATTTAAAAAATATAATTAAATAATTGGCTTTTGAAAAATAGATAGGTATTATTTATTCATAATAACATACCTTTCATAATTGCACAAGTTAGTACTACAGTTATGTTTTTTAAATATAATTGCTTCAAACAAAAAAGAGGTAAAGGAATTGATTAACAATAACAGTTTAAAATCACGAAGGAAATTTGTCACCTTTACTGTTTTAATGGTAAAATATATTTTAAATCATTATAAGTTCTAAAATTAAAAAAAAAGTTACTAGTATACCGGTTAAAAAAAAACATTCCTTACTTATCATGAGGCATCTTGACAAGAACTGTCCTGGTGCCTTCGGTATCAGAAATGTTGATTTTAAGCTCATTAGTAAGAGCTTCGAGTTTATCCACTTTGACTATCTTTTGTCCACCTGGATTCGGCGGTGGCCATATGTCATCCAGCGGTGGTTCGATATACTGTTTTTTCGTCTTTGAAGTAGCAAGATCTGGTTTTAAGCCAAGCGTTCCTCCAACATGATTCATAGAAGAGACGTATTTAGGAGTAGCTTCGCTGTCAATGCGAGGACGTTTGTAAAGAGGCATCTGTATTATTGGGCTGTAGTCGTGATCTAGAAGGCCTTCGACTTCCTGCAACAACTCCTCACCATATTGTTGTAATTCTTCATCCATTAATTGCTTCGTATATAATAAAGTTCTCGAGCGACCTAAAATTAAACCAATTGTCCCTTAGAATATGGTTATGATATAGCATATCTTTGATTTCACTCAGCACTTATACATATATACAGATACATTCATTAAACATTTTGAATCAGTTCTACAATCTATCATAAAAGCAAATGAATGATAACTTTTGTGCATTGTAGAATGAAGATATTTGTATATTTTGATTGGATATATTCTCATGCTGTTATGAAATCGTGATATACAAAAATCACTACTACAACAAGAACGAAGGATAACAAGTATGTAACTAATATCATTTAGAAATCTATGAAAAAAATCATAATTTTATTTTTTCAATTTTTTAATTTAAGAAATTTTATTTAGAAAATGTAACATTAATGTCATAAAAAAATGCACAATATAAAATTTTTTTTATACATATAATTTATCGCCGAAAAAATTATAAAATTTCATTTGAAATATTTTTTTATAAAATTAAAAAGAAACAAACTATCCTCTGTTTAAAAGAACAATATATTTTAATATAGATGTCTACATGAGTTACACGAAAAAAGAATTATCTGAATAATAAACGAACGAGTGAAAGGGGATCAATGTTTTCCTGTTCCCTTTTAGAAAGTAGTAAGACTGCTTTTTAATGATCCCATAAGCGTGTTACAGTTTTCACTGTTTTCGCAGGTACAAAGGTTTTCTTTTTATTCATTTTGTAAACAAAATGATTCGAAAAGTTACACTTTTTAAATTTTGAAACAGACGATTCTATTATCCAAATTCTGTCCTCTTATTTTTCTCTTTTTGATTTATATCTATGTTCATATTCTGTTCCAATTTCTACACATGCATATTAATTAAATTCAGAAAACCTTAATTTTTCGCGAATTATAGAAAACAAAATAACGCTTTCAAATCTGTCAATGAACTTATGTTCGAACAGTTTTCTGTCGAATTTAGACAATCTAAATACCGCGTACGTCAGTTACTTTGCAATGTGCAACTGCGACGAAATTCGAGTACATTTATTTGTCAAATGGTATTTGCTACGTATGCAGTTCAATGCAACAAAGTAAACTTATTTATAAGAAATAAAGGTAATCTGCAAAAGTATTTTTTTAAATAATAGTAATGTTGTAACACCAGTCTACATTTCATAATAAATATGCATTTTTATACTATGCATGTCTTCATTTTTATATACAAATTATCTTGCAAAAACACAACTTTACTTGTATTAAATATCGTTAAATTCACAACTTTAGTTTAATATAAAAAAATCTTAAATTATAATTAATTTTATTTACTACCATGTGTTATGTAAAATTTGTTATCCAATGCTCGCAACTTGTCATTGTTGACACTTGTCTGTTTTACAAACTGTGTAAATAATGATAATATGAAGATTAAGGTTAAAGTTGTAAATATTATCAAAAGATATTTAATACATTGATGCATTTAGGTTTGTATTGAATCTCATGTCTAAATATTGTGTCATTTGTATCTTGTTGAGAATATGCTTATGACACGCTTACATAATACTAATTCCAATTAATCTCATTGAAAGTTAAATTAATTTACAATTTATTAATTGATTTTTTTAACATTAAAAATAATTTCTTTTATTTTTCATAGAATTTGTTTCTCTAAAAAATATTTTAACTTCTTTTTACAACGTTTAAGTAATCAGTATAGTACAAAGTATAAAAATACAAATAATATATAATATTCTTCTAATAAAGGAATGACGAAACTTACCTGCGAGTGATGTTTTTTCTGGTTGCTCCTGCTCTTGTGTTAAATCGTTATTATTATTGCTGGAATGTGGTCGCAAATTCGGTAAAGCAACGAGAGCCAACGAAAGCAGCAAGACCATCAGACAAGTTGCTGGTTGGGCGCTCTTGTTACCCTTTTGTATGAGTGCTTGTAGTCTCTTTAACTGACCGGCCAAACTTTGATTTTGCGACTGCAAAGCTTTGATTCGTTTCAACAATGTTATGTTCTCCTCTGTACATTGTTTCACGCGATCTTCCAAGCCATCCACGTACTCTTTTTTCCTCTTACGGGAATCCTGTGCGGATATCTTATTACGAATCTTGCGTCTGATTCTCTTTAATTCACGCTCTTCGTGCTTTGTCAACGGATAATGACTCGGCAATGTGATGCCCTCTTTTTGCAATAATCGCTTTTCCTCGGAATTTAACTTTAGTCGTGGATAAGCCGAATCCGTTTCCGACGTCACTTCATCATTGTAATTGCAACCTTTGTCGTTGGACAAAATGATTCTATCCATGTTGACATCCTCTTGTTTGATCTTCTAATTATAGCATGGAAAAAGTTATTTTAAAAAATGTTAATATGTAACATTTTCAATAAAATAACATCAAACTACAATTAGCCTTTTTTTAATGAATATAAATAATATTTTGAGAATATCGTTTTTTTAATAACAAATTCTTTAACAAAATTTTATAATTTCTAATTTATTCTTAATATTAAAACAATGATTATGTCTGGGTTGACAAACAAAACTGAAAATTAGACTTTTTATAAATTAGATTTCGACCAACCAAACAAATAATATATATTATGATATTTATAATTAAAATATACAAATATATAAATACATATATGTCTAGATACATGGATAAATAATTCTCTAAGATTCTTTATCGAAAAGTATTTTTAGATGTTACATTGTTGTATATCACATACCTGAACAGGTTTATTGATTATGTTTGCTTGATTAATCTTGAAGCCTTTCAAGTTTTTCGCTGGTGTTGTCATAATTTTAATAGTTCGGACTTTCTTCCCATCTTTCACACTCACAGGCAATAGGATAGATCGCGGATTACCGGAGCCCACTGGAGTCACGCGTATCAACTGTCGAATGTTTCTCTTTCCATTATACGTCAAATTGCAAATATTTACGGTATTCTCTTGCGGAGTAAGTTGCACTTGCTGTTTAGGCGCTGAATCTATATAACATGAGACTCTGTATCATATCTTTTCACATATTACAGATTAAATTTTCATGTAAAGATGTTAAAAAAAATACGTTTTGAAAATTGATTGCCAAACTAATTGGAAACTAATGGCAGATATATCGTAAACATATCTTAATTACGTGTATCGCAATTTGTAAGACATGAACATGTTATCAAAGCTAAAATTGCATCATGGTAGTCAGGATAATAAGACGTTATTTAATGACGTTTCCTGAACCTTGCGTTCAGTATAGCATTACGTTTCATAGATATTTAGATATGTCCTTGAATATACAATAAAAACCTACCGATATCGCCTAATGATTGTTCCGTGGCGATAGTAGTAGTATTCATGGCATTTGGCATGATATTATTCGGCGCTACAATGGCAACTAAAGAATGATCTAAATCCATCTCTTCAACTAAGTCGGTAGTCGGCGAGCCGATATTCGAGCTCATGACAGACCTGACTGGGCTATCTACACTGCCTAAAGACGGACTGGCCGCAGGCTCAAAATCCATACAATCTTGCGGACTGTTCAAGTTAGAATTGCCGATCTCCTCGTCATCATTATTGTCCGTTTTCGACAGGAACGGACTCAATTGTTGCTCGTAGGACTCTGAAAGACTCAGCGCGCTGGAAAGTCCACTATCCGATGAAGAAGACGGGATCGTCTCCAGATCCTTCTCGATTAAGCCAAAATCTAAGTGTGAATTCATATCCAAGATCGAGGCAAAGAATTCCTCGGGATTCGTTTCATCTGCCTGCAATATCACATAAACGTAAACATCGTCGTGCCTGTATCTTAGTCTTTCAAAACATAATAGATTTATATACTATATTATTACATACTATATATATTTCAGTACAAAACTTAGAAATTTTAAAAGATATTCATGAGCCGCTAAACCACCTAGATTTTTTCTCTCTTTGCGCATTGATATAAAATTAAGATAAAATCGAGAAAGAAGAAGGCAAAATCTGGTATCTCTTACATAATCGATACAATAAATCAATACGACGTACGTTTCATCTCGTTTGTCGAATATGTATTATCGTTAAATATTGGTAGGGATGCAGTGAAGCGAGATATCGTGCTTATCAGAAGAATATTTTTTTGAGAAAGACAAAATGTTTCTTCTCTTATCAAGTCTCTCGGCGCAATATATTTGCTATCCAACATATATCTTAATAACAACGCGAACGATTTCATTATTTCGTCTTTGATTTTATTAATCCTGCGTTACTCGCGTGGGATGTAAAATACTCCAGCTTTAGAAATCTATTAAATTCACGGAGTACTTAATTCTATTGATTGGATAAGCTACACTGCTACAGAAATAAATTTACAATTATATAAGAACTTTTTATGCTTATCGAAAAAATACATAGAGCATTATCAACCCTTTTGTAAACCGTTAAAAAGAATCAAAATTAAGATATAATATTGGGATGTAAAATTCATCCTATGCCAGTAGTTACATTAGAAAAAAAAAACCGAATAACAAAATTAATAACGATAAAGTATAATTATAGGGGAAAAAAAAGAATTGTAACATAAATTTATATTGGCTTGTGCGCCGAAGGTAGAGAACTTGCGGTTACGAAGAATTCCGTAACATAACGGTACTCGTTCAAAGGTCATTCGCCGCGTGAAGACCGGCTTCTCAATTTCTGGTTCGAACAAAATCCGAAAAGAAATCGAAAGAGATTTTTCCAATTAATCAATCCACGTAAATATTATTAGCGCTCTCGCGACATTAAAATGAGTAAAAAAAACCGCTCGAAAAATATCCGTGCGAACAAACGTACGAATTTTTTCACGAATATTATTAGAAAATAATACTATACGAATAAAAAAAACTCATACGATAAAAAAGAAGCTTCGGTACATGAATAACTTAAAATTATTTGTACGGATAATTTGTTGTGAAAGATCTTCGTACTGCGTTTCAGACATAAGTTACGAATGACGCGTGTCTGCCACGTGCCGACGCGCTTTGTACGTTCAATTATGCCTACTGTGTACATAAATAAAAAGTAAATAAAAAAAAATCATTTAAATCTTTTTCTAAATTTAACTATCAGCCGGATAATCCGATAGATACA
Source organism: Tetramorium parvispinum (assembly GCA_011638315.1). NCBI lineage: Eukaryota > Metazoa > Arthropoda > Insecta > Hymenoptera > Formicidae > Tetramorium > Tetramorium parvispinum. The sequence goes on along the minus strand of VBVR01000684.1, from coordinate 5,380 downwards.
ATCGCGTGTTGCTCGTTTCAATGGGTTTATAGGACTGAGGTTAAACACGGAACCCACGTGGGAAGTTGACGCACCATATGTTAAAAGCATGCCACTGGCAAAACTATCTCCGAGAGATATATTATCCGTATATGCAACATCATCTCTTGAATAATCCTCGGGAGAGACTCTACGACCTAATTTTTAAAGGAATGTTTTATATTAACGTTATCTTATGAGTAATTTGGCGAGTTTTAATGACAGATAATGACGTAAAAATTTTAAACCTTACACCATCTATCATTTCTGACAAAATTTTTAATCCGTGATTTTTTTATGCTCTATAATATAAAAAAAATTGATGAATTAGGACAAAATGTATGTTAGAATGTATATTTATAATATATGTATATGGTGTATAAAATTATGAAAGATCCATTCTAAATTCTGATAAAAATTATAGATTATTTAAAGTGTAGATCGACTGATTTAGTATTGAGTTAAAAACGATATAAATAATAAAAAATATAAGTAAATAGATAAAGAATTCTACGCTCGGCGTCTGTATACAAGAGCACATGGAGTTTTGTACCATATGTTAACCATGAACTAAAATTTCATGTATGTTAAGATTTAGCGATAAAATATATACGCAGTTTTTGATACTGAACAGAGTTGTCGCTGCAAAAATTATTGAAATTACAATTTGCGAGCAGTTGTAATAACCGCTAACCATATTACTGAATTAAAACCTCATGTTAAAATTCAACCTTCACGTACAATAATATGATTTGTTTCTTGAACAGGCATGTGCTCGTTATATTGCAATAGAATAAAAAGAATTAGGTAACATATTAGCAATTTTGATAAATTTGTGTTAGAATTTCGATTCAATTTCAAGGTGCCTCTATATTTATGCGTGTGTTCCGTTTTAGCTTCGTTGAAAGTATACTAAAGATCTCTTATATTCACAGCTGATTTTCAATTATTACAAGAAACTTGCGTGAACTAGATAAGAAATGGAATGTAACTAAGTATCGCTATGAGTCTCCTCTAGGCTGAGTTCCGATTCCTCACCCGGGTGCACCCAGATTAGTAAAAATCTATAGTATACGTCATATACATTATACATTTTCACTATTCTGGATGCATCGGGGTGAGGAATCAGAACTCAGCCCTAGATATTAGTTTTCGACGAAATATAAGATTTTTAGCAGTGTTTAATCCAAGCGAGATGTAACACGAGCTGAAAATTCATTTATAATTCTAACAATACTTGATATTTTTGATCATTGACATTGTACAGTTGAAAGTCACGCAACAGTAAATATCAGTCAGTAACATCTCTTCTTACTTCAACGATATGTCAATATATTGTTTAGTCAAGCAAAACAAAACTGTTGCAAAATATACATATTTAGTCAGAATATAAATCATAAATCGTTACTTCACCATATGGAACATTCCATAGAAATGAATGCCATAAGATTAAACATTCTTACGATAAGTCACTCTCGAATCTCGCAAGTAGTAACCATCAAAATTTTATAGAACTAAATACCTCGAATCTAATAAGATTAGAAGAATTTTATCAATTAAAGTGTGTACTATAATCGTACATCGTAATCATTCTAACCAATCATGCTATCAACTGTATTCAAGTAGAGCTTAATACGTCACAAGTTTTTAATAGACAATATATTATACATATATATTTAACAGATTTTTAAGACTGTCGATTCACGGAATGTCGAAACTAAACAAATATCTCTCTTCGACATGATGAGAAACGTGTTGGATCTACGAAGATTAACACGAGCCGATCACAACACATGGAATGGATTGGAGCGGATCGTAGTGCATTGGAAACTTTGCGGATGGAATTGCAGGAAAGCCGTGAACTCAGAACTCAGAACGCTCACCGTGATGACGCTGCCATAATCATGATCAAACATTTCATCCTTAACGTCCTCCTTGAGAAACGACTCGCCCAGCAAATCGAACAGGTTCATGTCTGACGACATCACTGTCTAACATAGAAAATTTACCATTAGGCACAATCGTCGCTCTTCACCGCCTTGTTAAACGGCGCACTAACAAGTGGATCGTGGTCGGTGCACCGGTCAGCACTAACCGACTTGTGCGATCACTGCGATCAGAGGAAGCGCCCACGAAACGGGGAGCACGGGCCTTACTTTTACTTACTCTCGCCCCACCCAGTAACGTAGGCTAATACTTCGTTTAACACGCCTGAACACGCCTTCAACGCTTCGCCAAATTCGACGTCTTCACATTCTCAATATTTAGAACTGTCGGTATGGTGAATCGTGACGCGACGTTCACGGGTTTCTACACGGAAATACTGTGCAGCGCTAAACCGCCAACGTGGCATAGAACTCGTTGATAAATCTATATATATAGATATGTATATATATATATGTATAGGATATATGTGCTTAACATATGTGTCACAAGCGTGAGCATCGACGAGGTGTATTGAAGACGGCTAACTTTACAAGAATTTGTGCATATAACTTTGCACTATTATCATAGAGTTTATCATAAATTCTATTATATACATATTTATGTATATAAATGTTTATATACTTGATATTAGAAACGGGCCACGGCTCATTCATAAGACAGGAGAGTATATACCATGAAGTAGTATAAGGAGACATAACTAGATAGTGTAGAGAGGAGAAAGATGGTTACGAAAAATGTTCCGCGTAGGATTAAGGGGCGTTCTACAATAAGTTGCGAAGGCTTCGTCGCCAGTGGCAAATGACATAATTGACGAATCACAACGCCGTATCACGGTGTTCGCAACTGGCAACAAGGCGTTTGCAACTTATTGTAGAAGGCCCTTAAGGGCTATTCCACATTGGACGCGATGGGCGACGAGCGACGAGCGATATTCAATGAGAGTTCTACTTTCCAAGCGTCGTTTAGAAAAGCGAAATTCTCATTGGATATCGCTCGTCGCTTGTCGCCCATCGCGTCTAGTGTGGAATAGCCCTAAGGGTGAAATCACACGGTACGGGAATCAGCGTGAGGGACAGAGGATGCGTGATTCGAACAGCCAATCATGCGGGATAGAAAAATGCGGAAGAGCGCTGATTGGCTGTTCGAATCACACATTCTCTGTCCCGCACGCTGATTCCCGTATCGTGTGATTTCACCCTAAGGCTGCGGTCACATGGTACGTGATGCGTGATGCGGGATAGAGCGTCCGTCATAGCTCAACCAATCAGAGCACTGAACTCGTGCGGGATGCGTTATGCGGGATAGTTCTGATTGGTTGAGCTATGACGGACGCTCTATCCCGCATCACGCATCACGCACATGTGACCGCAGCCTTAGTCCCTGACGGGACTTAAGCCGCGAAAGGCACGAGCCGACCGCAACCGAGCGGGCCCGACGCCACCCGAGGCAAAAGCGCGCCGGCCACCGCCGAGCACGGCCGAACGGTCCCGACGCCACCCGAGGCGAATACGCGCCAGCGACATATATGTAATACTCCTATATTGTCAGTTCCCGTAAGCGGGCATGCGGAAAGATCACGGTGCAGACGATATCGTTCTCTTCGTCTATCAATGTACTTTGCTCACGATGCGCATGTGCGATGCGTCTGCGTATTCTCTCTGGAAGGAGAAGTGGGGGATTCTACCCCTCTAGAGATCCTAAACCAGAGATCGGACAAACCGTTAACGATCTCTGATTGGTCCCGTCGTTTGGAGTAAAACTGGAAGTGTGAGAGAGAAAGATATATATAGCTAGAAATCTTAGTTTATAGCTGTAGTATACCTGTTAGCCATAACCTAGAAGTCCTACAGCAGAGGTTCTTTTAATCAAAGCAAAAATCGGACAACAGCTATTGAAAAATGCCTGATAGTTGCAGTGCAGGTTATTGCACGAATACAAGTGCAAAAGGATTTCAAATGTGTCGATTTCCGAAGGATTCGGAAAGAAAAATAAAGTGGATTCAGAATATGAATCGCATAGATTGGATTCCAACTCCAAATGCAAGATTATGTGATGTAAATGATAATTACAAATATATTTATTACAAATACTATTAATTTTATTACTTCATGATTTTATTTAAATAATAACTTCCTTGTTTCTACTGCTAACTTATACTATAATTATTCGGGAAATACTAAATTAAAACTAAATTAACTCTAAATATAGTGTGAAAAATATAATTACAAATTTAAGTAGTTATATAAATAGTTAAGTAAAAGTTATATGAATAGTTATATAAATTATATTTTTTATGTAGATTCATTTTGCTCCTCATATGTGGATAATAAGGAAAGATGATTCACGCAGATTAAAACCCAATGCAATACCAACAATATTCAGTAAAAATTTGCTAACGCAACAGAACTCTAACAGAGCTCTAACAAAACAAAACATGGAAACAATAATCGAAGCTGCACAGACTGAACCTGATAATGCTTCGAATAAAATGGAAGAAATTACCAGTGAAGAAGATATTACTGAAGAAGAAAAGAATGATGTAATTAGCATTCTATCTAACGGAAAAGGAACTTCGGATCCGTTTGCTCTACAACGTCTTGAACAGTTAGAAATGCTCTGGAAAAAAAGTGAACGTTTTAGAGTTCAAATGAAAAAAAAGTTAGGACAGGCAAAAAGAAAAATAAAAAGACTGGAAACTGAAGTAGGTAAAAATAGGACAAGTCTAAATATTAATAATATTTTCAATGAAGATCAGTTAAGCATGTTGTCCGGGAAATACAAAAAATGCTTAATTGGTGCAATAGTACTTTGATAAAAGCTTATAAGTTAAAATTTGCATGCGGTACTGCAGGTTATGAGGAATTATTAAAAGTTAATTTCCCTCTTCCTTCTATTCGCACCTTAACTAGGAAGTTAGAAAGTCTTAAATTCAAAAGTGGAATACTTCACGAAGTTTTTGAATTTATGAAAATTAAAATTTCTGGGTTCGAGAAAGAGATTGATAAAGATTGCACGTTAGTGCTCGATGAGATGAGTATTACTACCGGTAGTTTTTATGATTCAAAAAAAGGAAATTGTAGAGAAAATTTCAATCTTTCACACGGTAAAGTCGAAAATTTCTTTCGATTTTTTGTGTCGCCTGTGACATGTCTTAAAGTGACAAGAAAATTTTTCATTTTGTCCAACTTGTCGTTTTCAATGTGTAAAAATTACAAAAATAATAGAAACGTAAAAATCATATAACTCGTTTAAAAGTAGAGATTTCAAGCTTTAAAATGCGTTTTTTTAATTTTCTGATAACTTTTAACGAAGTTACAACTGTTTGAAATTTGCCTATTTTTTGAGTAAGTTTTGGGTGTCCCCTAGTAGTATAGTAAGGAGAGTTCTAACTCAGGGATCTGAGGGGGGTGCGGGG
>VBVR01000683.1:0-43474 GCA_011638315.1 Tetramorium parvispinum | reverse complement strand
TGTTTTGGCGCCTTTTTCCATCGTGACGCGGGAAAGTACGCGTCGCGTATAATCGTCGTTTGGTCGAGAGAAAGAGAGCCGGGGGTACGTTGTAATTTATAATTCATTATTTTATTCTTGTATTTTAGTCTACAATTATTCTGTTCGTCGTACTTGCGCAATAGTTATTTTTGTAGGATATCAAATGCTTTGAGCGCTGCAATAATTTGAACAACATTGTATTTTACAGATCGACGTGGTGTTACAACGCAGTCACCGCTCAGCCGCTGCGCATCGTCTAGGTGAGTTAAATTTTGCTTTTATTTCGATATGTATAGCAGCGAATATATCACAGAAAAACAGCTGTCACATCAACGCTTATATATTCATATGACACGTTCATTGTTTCATGTATACGCAATAATTTATAATCTTCTTAGAAAATGCTATTTATAACCGACCTTAATCAATCAATTTTATTTCATTTTTTGTGCAAGTATACACTAATAATATACTGTATTTTCTGTATTTTAGTCACATTGTTCGTCTTCTATTTCAGTGAATGGCAGCCGAAGTCGGACGAGTCATCTAGTACAACAGCATTAATTTTGTGCAGGGATACGAGGCGCTCGCCCGCCCATGGTGGAAACGGGTCGCCGAACGTCGTGTAGCACGACGGTACCGACTTGGCGGGTAACCTGGAGCGCTCGCCCGCCCATGGTGGGAACAGGCAGATGCCAAAGTCGCGAATGTCGTCTGTAGCACGACGGTACCGACTTGGCGGGTAACCTGGAGCGCTTCCCCTCCCTCGTGGTGTGCCACCTTGTCGTGGTGAGGGGGCTCATCCGTTGCTCACAGAAACTTCGGGTGCCAAGAGCACGCCGTATCTTCTCCTCTTTCTGCTCCGGAGCGGGTACAAAAACGAGAGAAACAAATAAAGAAAAAAATAGTAGTTATAAATACAGACTATCGTCTTCCTTTTCATTTTTCGATATATTCGAAAGAATGTGAAAAGAATAAAATTTTTTTTATGTCAGAACTGATAATTTAAGAAATTCATAGTTGATTTGAAAATATTGGAAATAAGTATTTGTATACAACTACTTTATTTAAACTAAAGTGTATACGGGATAAATTTTTGATAGATTACTGTTAAAACAGTATATGTATGCATTTTATATCCAACATATTACACGCAACTGCGTATATAAAGTTTAATCGATATTCGAAGTTGAAAAAGCAGTATAAAAATATTCTCCTGTTCTCTTCTCATATTGAAACACTGTAACATTAACTGGAAGAAATATCTCGAATACATCGTATAAAAATAGTAACAATGTATAAAATTCTTAGATTTAATGATGGAACAATCGGAAAGCGGTGTGAGCCAGTATTATTCCATGCTCGTTGCAAGCATCAATTACTGCTGCGTCGTTTGTGGAACCAGCGGGACTCGCGATAAACCTGACACCACTCTATAACGAGAGAAAAAGAATTACAAAAAGATATCACAAGCAACGTTAATAAATTTATTATCTATGAAGAAGATAAGTCGAATGATAATTTATTACACGATTTTTAAATATCTAAATAACTGTATTCATGTATGTATCTATGTAAAACAAAAGTAACGTATAATAATAATTATACGTACAAGTCTAGCCCTGTCCACGTTGTCTCTAAATGGGAAGAAGGCATCGCTGCTCAGAGCAACATTGTTCAATTTTTTGATCCAGTCAATCTTGTCGTTCTCCGACAATTTTTCAGGAATCACTTCGTACATGGCGGCCCAGGTTGCTTCGTCCATATCTTTCCCAATAGTCCCGTTGACGTAATTATCAATAGCATTGGAGATTTCAGCTCTTTTCACGCCCTTCTTGAATTTCATTCCTGTTACCTTCGGGTGCTGGCGAAGCCACCTATAATAATAATATGAAAGTATATATAACTTTTTCACAACTATTTTCATGTCTTTAGCTATTCATCTTTGGCTCACATCTTTTATATAATTGTATAATAAAAAGATAACGAACCAATTATCAGCCTTATCTCCAGCAAGTCTAGTGCAATGAATTCTAGATTGCTGTCCTGCTCCCGTGCCGATCACTTGCCCGTCTTTGGCATAACACACAGAATTGCTTTGCGTATATTTTACAGTGATGGTGGCCACGATCAGATCGCGGATAGCGTCTTCTGACAAAGTCTTCGACTTCGTCGTCACAACATTATCGAACACTGATTTGTCGATCACCGCGTCGTTACGTTTCTGCTCCATAACTAGACCATATAGAGTCTTGCGTTCCATCGGAGATGGTTCGTAAGAAGGATCAATTTGAAGTACACAATATGAGCCGCCCTTTTTCTTCTTCAGTATTTGAAGAGCCTCTTCCGAATAACCAGGCGCGATAATGCCATCTGAGACTTCCCTAAAAATAATTGTAGAAATTTATTAATATATAAATGTCTCGTCAATATTAATATTTTTGTATTATTATAGTCTTATTTGTAATATATATATATATATATATATATATATATGTATGTAATGCAATATTATTAATATAATATTACATATTATACAATACATTAATATCAAGCATTAGCATCGTATACCTTGAGATAATCTTTGCCGTTACAGCGTCGCATGGTTCAGACAATGCGACGAAATCGCCAAAACTGGACATTCGATCGGCGCCTCGTGCACGAGCGTAGGCAGTCGCCAAAGGTGTAAGCTGCTCGTGAAGATCTTCCACTTGGCACAGCTTCGCCTGTATATTGTCCAGGGGAACGCCAACCGCAGCCCCAGCCGGACTAACGTGTTTGAAGGAAGTCGCCGCTGGCAAGTTTAAAGCTGCCTTCAATTCTTTCACCAGTTGATAACCGTTCAACGCGTCGCACAGATTGATGAAGCCAGGTGACCCGTTCAGCACGGTCAACGGCAACTTCTCCAGAGTAGTGAATATCTGTCCGGGCTTCTGATGCGGATTCATACCGTAGCGGAGAGTGAGTTGAGAGACACCGGTGCTATATTGCTTGCGGAAGTAATCCGAAATAGCATTGTCATATTCGGCGGTATGAGTGAACGCTTTCAGGGCTAAAGTTTGTCTGAAAATTACATACATGGAGAAAAGCGATTTTGCGAGGTTGCAATGCTGCATTGCAGCGTGCAAGCTCACCTAGTCTGCAACGAGGTGTTCTTGTCGGCAGCGGCGTCCATCTCTTTGATGACCTTTTCGTAATCAGTCGGGTCACAGATAACTGTAACTCGGTTATGATTCTTGGCAGCGGCGCGTAACAAAGTCACTCCACCGATATCGATGTTTTCTATCGCGTCCTCGACCGTTACGTTTGGTTTCGAAATGGTATTTACGAAGGGATACAGATTGCAAACTACCACTTGAATAAGATCGTAATTTTGCTTCTTAAGATCTTGAGCGTCAGAATCTGTCAATCTGGCGAGAATACCTGTCGCATTAAAAATAAGAAATGTAAAAATTATGAAGATACACATTGTAGTTTAGTTGTGTATATTGTTACATAGTTGTTAATTATTTAATTAAATAGTATTTTGATAAGTATGGATAAGTTGCTTAATTGTAATAAATTAATTTTTACCAGCATGAATAGCAGGATGAAGAGTCTTTACACGTCCGCCAAGCATCTCAGGTGCTCCTGTAACTTCAGAAACATCTTGCACCGGTAATTTGGCATCTCTCAATGCCTGTGCGGTACCTCCAGAAGCGATTAGAGTCAATCCAAATTCGTGTAGCTTTTTCGCCAATGGTAACAGGTCGGTCTTATCAGACACGCTTAAAAGAGCTGAAAATTTCATAAAACTGATTAGCATCTTAATCATTACTTGTTACTTAAAATTTTTTTAATAAATTGCAATTACAAAAGATGTCAGAAAAATATATTTTGAACGTAAGTATTGGAAAAAACAGCCGGGCAAATCTACAAATGCGCAAATATCATTTAAAAATACATCTTCAGTATTCTTCCACTGTATGTTCATTATTTTTTAATTATTATAACTCTTTCGATTTATTTCTTCTTTTATTTCATTCTTTTATTTTAATTTCTAACATATAAAATGATATTTTAGTTTTATATCAGAAAATATATTAACTTGATATAATTTTGCATTAATCAAAATTTAAATTTCATGTCAAATTATACAGTTACCAAAGAATTATGAATAAAATGTAATTCGTGTCTAAATGGAAAAGATCCAGAAAGAAATTTTTAAACTGCTTATAACGTTCGTTAACAAAAGAAGAATGAAACGTAGCTCTGGCAAACATGGTCCATCATCATAGCGTGCAACTCAATTAAAGGTTAATCAAACCATGGTCCATCATCATAGCGTGCAGCTCAATTAAAGGTTAAGCAAAAAACCTTCGTTCTTTTTCAATTCTATGAAATAACTTACCTAATTTGTTTGCCGGCATTTTCAGGCGTTAAATTTGGACGCGAACAGAACTGCACAAACAGGTGTTTATCTTTCTAGATGAAGCCGGGCCACAGAGGAACTTCCTCACGCACGATTGGAGCCAAAAAGGCCGTGCCACCAAAGAGCATATATTATATCAGACGATATAATGTACACGTATCCATCTCCCCAGCAGGCGGTGAATAGCGTAAATACGATAATAAGCGTGTGACGTTGACAACATGTCGCAACTACGGCAGGGGAACAGAAGGTCAAATGCCATTCAGTGTTATATTTGGCTGATAAACATTATTATGTGTATTTGCACGAGATCATCAACGTATAATTATCTTGAATTTGAAATGTTTCACTAGATGACATTAGAGAGATAATCATCCACTTCTTTTTTATTAAACTTCTCTCTTAAATCTGGATACGTGAATCTAAAAATAATCTTAATTTGATATATATACCACATTTGCAATTATGATTTAATTAGAGATGTAAAATTATTTATTAGAATTATAGACAGAAAGATGACTTCGAGCGAGTTCCGATTAACAGAAAAAGATTAAAACAGGAATGATGAAGTCTATGTTTAGAAACTTTGCTTCAAGCCATTCTGATGAAGTTTATTGCTGATTAAGTTGTTTTTCCAATTTTTAGAGATTTAAATTTATTAATGAAAAATATACTTGCTTACAATACATTTTAATTCTATTACATCTTAATAGTAGTAAACGAGATAATTATGTATTTAATAATGACATAATTATATAATATATATAATAAATAATTATGTATATGTATATTAAAATTTATAATTAATATAATTAAAAATATTTTAATTCTAAATTTTAATAAATATGATAAAATAGTTATATGTAATTATAAAGAATTATATACGTATCTATGTACCTGTAAAAAATATATTTTAATAGTAGCAGAGAGAAATCTCTGTTTCTCTCTGAAGTTCTCTTTGATGATAGGCAATTCGTTCTCACATGAGCTTCGCGTCCCCTTCGCGAATGTATCGAAAATCCCCATTCAGATGAAAAAGTCTCCAATGGGCCAACGTCGCAAGAAGAAAACAACTAGAAGAGAGTCTTATAACCTCAAAAATACGCGGATTCGAAATAAGTATCCTGTAAATTCAAAAGAATAGAATCGTGAATATCTTACAATATTACGAAGCATGGTAAGAACGTCTTAATTAATTGTTTTTGACATTACCTTAATAATCTACATGGCCATATACTGCAGACTTTGATACAAATTTTGTAAATACTTTATTGTCCTGTTCTAGGATGTCCAACGGCATTCTGTGCACACGTTAGTGTTTCGGTCTTTAAAAAGAACTCACGATATGTTTTTATTAAATCAGGGATCATTACCGCCGGAAGATCCTATTTTGTAAGTATTTTGCCATTGCAGTCATGTCGTTGCAGCTGCTCTAAATTACTTATTAATCCTTCTTACTTGAATCTTGTGAAGGAGCATTTATTTGTTTATATTTATTTTTAGGCAGCAAATGAAGAAGGTTATAAAGGCAAAAGACTTTTACGGTCCAGTATTAGAACGCGTCAAGCAAAACAACATGGCTAAAGTGCAGCAAGAAAATGACACTGCGGATCCTCCACCGCCAGGAGGTAATATCCTGCGACACTCACATGATTGACTTGAAAATAAGAATTGTTATTCTTACATATATTTTTATTGTATTAATTTGATACAATTTTTAGATGAAACTTTTGGAGTTAACACTATCTCGGCAGTCGTTCCTTACAATGCGACAAAAGGAAACACAAGCATAGTACCAATAGGCATAGGAAGCAACGTAGGAAGCAGCGGTGCGCTCACAGTGCCGCAAAAGAAAACGCCTTCGATGGCGAAACCCAAGTGGCACGCACCCTGGAAGTTGTATCGAGTTATCAGTGGTCATCTGGGATGGGTGAGATGTTGCGCTGTGGAGCCTGGAAACGAATGGTTTGCTACAGGTTCAGCTGACAGAGTAATCAAAGTGAGTGTGTGATTTTTCTCCCATCATTTAATAATAGGACATAAAATAAATCTTTTCTATTATATCGCTCAATAATATAATATTCTGATAATTGAAATTAATAGAAAATAAAATTATTAATATTAGTACAAAATAAAATTTCATATAATAAATGTAGATAAAATATGAGCACGTATAACAGGAAGGTCCCGTAAAATTAGCAAAATTAATAGTTTTTCCATGCAAGCTTGTAACAATTTGAAATTTACAGATATGGGATCTGGCGAGCGGCAAGTTGAAGGTTTCGTTAACCGGTCACATAAGCAGCGTTCGCGGCCTTGCATTTTCGCAAAGGCATCCCTATCTGTTTTCCTGCGGGGAGGATCGCCAGGTCAAGTGCTGGGATCTGGAATACAACAAAGTGATCAGACACTACCACGGCCATCTGTCGGCGGTGTATTCCATGGCGTTGCATCCCACCATAGACGTCCTCGTAACAGCGGGACGTGACTCTACCGGAAGAGTGTGGGACATGCGTACCAAGGCGAACGTGCACACCCTCGTCGGGCATACCAACACGGTGGCCAGCGTGATCTGCCAGTCGGCCGAGCCGCAGATCATCACCGGCAGCCACGATTGCACGATTCGCCTGTGGGATCTGGCCGCCGGCAAATCCAGAGCCACTCTGACGAACCACAAGAAGAGCGTGCGTGCCCTGACGTTCCATCCGTCTCTGTACATGTTCGCCTCGGCGTCGCCGGACAATATCAAGCAGTGGAAATGCCCGGAGGGGAAATTCATTCAGAATTTGTCGGGCCACAACGCCATAGTCAACTGCCTGGCCGTGAATGCCGACGGGGTTTTGGTCTCCGGCGCCGACAATGGTACCATGCATCTCTGGGACTGGCGAACCGGGTACAATTTCCAGCGACTCCAGGCGCCGGTGCAGCCCGGCTCGATGGATAGCGAGGCCGGGATATTCAGCATCACGTTCGACATATCGGGCACTCGCATGATTACGACAGAAGCTGATAAGACTATTAAAGTATACAAGGAAGACGATAGTGCCGTAAGTTGGTTTAACATAACATGTCGATTTGGCAATCACACGCTGATAACATTCGACTAGCTAGTCGTTTTTTGCTTTGCGCTAACTATTCTGTTATCGATGTTTTCAGACCGAGGAAACGCATCCCGTCGACTGGCGGCCTGACATAATAAAGCGAAGAAAATACTGAACTCTAATTTATTCGAATGTATATATTTTGATTTCAATTAATTTAACATGGCTAAATGTGACGTGTTGAAAAAGTATTTTTTATATAGAAATCGCTTTGACTTCCAGGTTGTAATGGATAAAGCTGCAATAAAAGAAAGAAAAGATTTCTACCAAGATTCCCGTTTTAAAGATATTGATACGTATTTCGTTTACATTAAGACAAGTTCGAACGTATCGATTGGCTGCCGGACGCTCGAGTGGGGAACTCCGATTTCCTTTCATCGCAGAGTTACTAGATCGAGTAAGATAGTCAGAGCAGAGACACGCTGAACTCGATCGCGATAACATTCGGTAACAATGGCCGACCCGACCCTGCAAACGTTCTGCTGTCATCACACAAATCAAACGGATCGGGCGATAACGATAATGCAGGAATTCAATACAGACGCGTACAACACGGTGTGCATGCTCTCGTCGACGATGGGTATGATAGGCGCGATTTATCAGGTAAATTCAGTGCGAAATATTATCCTCGAACGAGTCTTCGCCTCACCGGTTCGTTTTCTCCTTATTAATTTACAATTGATATACAGAGCGGGAATTAACTCAAAATTCTTTATCATAACCGGAATCGATTGCTGAAAGATGTTGTCTCGGAATTGGAACTTCTCTGTCATGATACGACTTCTCTGTTGATTCGTTTTGATTGCACTTTATACACTCTGTCTTTTTCCTCTTTCTCTAACGCATATGTTTATCTTGTTTTACATGTACGAAAAGTGCACCTATAAGAAACCGATTTTAAAGTATTAAACAACACATATTTATTTATATGTAAAATATTTAAATAAAATATAAAATTTTACATATTTTTTAAAAATGTTACATAGATTTAGTTATTGATATATATATGAATAATTTAAGTATGTATGATAGTAATAAAAAAATTATTTATGTACGAGTAATGTGTCGAATTGTAAATTTAACGAGAAATAATTGAGAGTACCAAGGAATGTTTGCAAACTGGCAGTGAAGAAAAATATTTTTTCAGATCCTACCGCGAGAGGATTCGAATAGTTCTTATCGTTGGCGGAGTTTCTTCAGAGGACGAGATATCATTGTATGGCTTGCTGTTGCTGATCTCTTAGGGTCCTTAGGTCTAGTTTATTATCGCAATTAGATTATGCCAATAGCAGTTAGTAATACATAAAACATTCGCAAATTAGTTATAGCTATTAATTTTGATCTGTGAATACGCGACAAGCAGACAAACGGGGTAGGTATTTTATAGCTGATTCTTCTGTATTCGATCAGGTGTGTTTGTGAGGTCAGCGCTATGGAGGAATTTCAAGTCCATCATGCCAATGGAGGGCGATACGTCAAACGTGATATTCTGCGCTGTGTCATCGGTAACATCGACACTCTTATGCTTAATACCGATGCGCGAAAGTTCGCGGGAGGACTGAAAGACTGTTTGCTCGTAGGCGTGGATCCAGTACTTCTACATGGCCACGTGGATATGGACGTTGTGCTATGCGGTGGACATGAAGTTGCTGCTGGGAGACAAAAACGGACATCCTGCGTATTATCATGCCCTAGCCTGGGTGCTTCCCGCTGTTCTCACCACGTTCGGACTGGTTATTCTGTACATTCCGGATGCAAAGTCAGATTTTAAAAGTAGTCGCAAGTCGTTCCCTAAGCACACGCCTTTAGAGCGATGATAACAGACAAAATTGTCTTGCAGCTGTCACAACCTGACGTCGCTATCCAGCGCGATATTGCGTATTCTTCCGAATTACTTCGCCACATATGTGCTGCTGACAGTGGTCATGATCGCGAATCCCATTTTGTACGTCGCATCAACGCGAGACCTCGAAACGGCAGTTTTGCACAGTATGATTCAAATGACCGGGAGAGAACGAAAGTTGATACAAACAATCAGATTAAAGTTCGCTCTCATCAATCTGGTTTACTACGTATGCTGGACGCCCAATCTAATTAATGGAATACTATTGTGGACCCTGTGGTTTCGATTACCGATCAGGGCGGTCATCACTTTGTGGTACATAATGGTACGTTCGTATAAATTTCATTTCAAACGTAGAAAGAAACGTAGAGATAATCGAAATATTTCTAATCGACAGGCTGTGACGAATCCTCTCCAAGCGTTCTTTAACGCAATCGTTTATCAGTCGTGGACTAGAAGGGAGAAATTACGTTTAGAGTGTTGTCAAGATTTCAAGTCGAGCAGCAATATAAATTTAAATGCAATGGCTAAGATGCAAGGCGAAGTGCACGATTCTGAATCGTCTCCATTGCTAAATCCGCAAAATTTTAGACAAAAAATACCTCATATCAGTATAAACGGATCTTCGTCTCTATGAGAATCCATTTTACGGCCAGTTTATCAAAAATGTAAATAATTTAGTATATCGTAATGTTAGAGATTTAATATATAAAGTAAATTTTTACATTTATAAAATTAGACTCGCGATCGTACATTTCCATTCAGGTGCAATTTTTTTACAAGATTTCTTAAAGCTCGACTCGGATAAAAGAATATTTTATTAAAAAATTTTTCGAAGTATCTTGTGATGAGAGAATTATTTTATAAAATAGAATTTTTTAATATATTACACAGAGAGATCGTATTAAAATATAGTTTTTTATACATTATATATCCGTGATATAATAAACACAAAATGGATGGATGTAATTTAGGTAATATTTAGACACATTACGCAGAGAATCGAGATTTTAAAGCATAAAGAATATATAAAATAGAAAAAAAACCCATCGTGCTAGTTTTTTTAAAGAGAAGATTCGGCGCATATGCAATACATATCGAACTGTTTAATTTTTAAGAGATAGGATGCATTTTTAAAAGATTGCAAAGATTCTTTTTTTACAGTATACATTGTATAATAGTTTCATAAATAAAAAAAGATATAACAAAATAGAAGATAGAGCATATATGTATAATAGGGGTTTCGTTATTAATAACATTTTGTACTTAAACATTACGTGTTATACGCTCTAAATACTGTTAAAATATATCTTTTTCTATATCATAATATCACGATCAACGGCGGTCACATGCATCATCGTATATACATATATCTCAATACTTATTTTAACATCAACTGTATCATCGTATAAATTGGCAATGAAAAAAGTACAAAATCTTATATTTTATATAAGAATTCGTTAATATCTCCATCAGTCATCTTATCAGAAGCGAGAAAAATGTGAATATTGACAAGCCCATACAAAAAATATTACAGATATGAAAATAATTAAAAACAACTATCAAGATTTAAGATAGAATGAAAAAATAGATGGTATTACTCTCAATATTTTCTATATATAAATTTTGATACATAAAGTCTTTAAGTCTTTATCATATTAAATGAATATATTTTCATGAATATAGATTTAATTATGATTTATATATGTAGCTATATATGCGATAATCATTTGCATTGGTTTTCTTGGTTCTGATGTTATAATCAATGATGACTGATGAAGGAATTACGTATTCGTTAAATTATTGTTCTCTGCTCATCGAGTATTTTATAATAAATTAATAGAATAGGAAGATCTTTTAATAGTTACAAAAAATATTACAGATTATGCTGCTTTAAGATCTTTATAAATTATTTTACGCAACGAATTTTAAAGATACTAAAGTACGTATATCAATTTCTAAAGTTATTTACACTAATTATAAATTCGGATTAAATCGTTGAATAGCAAATTCAAATCTCTGTTTCATTGTTATGCCAAAATATAAAATATAAAAATATAAAATATTGCATTTCATTATTATGCCAAAATATAAAATACTAAAATATTTCTTCCTGATAATAGTATTTCCTTTTTAAAGATGTCATATTATAAAATGAATTAGAATTTTCTGTTTATCCGTTTGGCACTTTGGCAAAGTTTGCAGCATTATTGTGCTAACGTTTAAAATAAAAGGACAAAGCATTTTACTTACACAAATACACAAAATATCTATACTTAGAGAAAACTCAAGCCTCAGAATCGTAATGTCAAGTTTGCACCATCAAGAGGGAAGATTCGAAGCTCCAAGTGTCAAAGACGTGATTTCACGAATGATCATCTCGGCGATCCTCCATGCTAATTCCTCTTTAGCCTATCAATAAGTGAATAACGTATTTTAATTAAACAACGCTCGTTATATCTAATTGTTTTTATTAATAAATTATAAAAATCAATAAAATATTTACCTTATCTTGTTCTATATTTACAAATCGTTTTACAACACGAGTTAGGCGAGATTCTGAAATTTATGTACGTGATTTTACTTAAACTCACATATGTAAATCCAAACTATAAATATGTGTGTGCAACTTACCATATTTTCTATGAGGATCTGGTTCTATTTCAGTAATAAATCTACCTAAGTTATCAACGTAACCAATGCTTAAACTATAAAATAATCATATTATTTACGGATTATGAATTAATGTAGATGCATATATTAATATTAAATTGTCAAATACCTATATTTGTTACGTCTCCATAAGGAATCTGGATCGTAAAGTTGCCTTGTATCGATATTCAAATGACTGTTAATAGTTTTTTTATCAGATATTCTGCTGCCATTATTTCCTATTTGAGAAATACTTGGCATACTAGTACACACGGAGCTTACTTCACTGCTGCAATCTGAACCTGCAAGTAAATATACATTTTTTAATATTATATATTGTACACAAATATAATAATTTGCATAAAAATTATATAAAATTATTAAAAGATTCTCCAATATTTCTTTATTATTCTTTAATTTTCTCTAATATTTTTTGGACATAGCAATATTTTACTGGAATCAATCTTAGATCAACACTAACCTGTTCTTCTTATCTTGGAATGTAAACTCGGACACGGACTGGTCTGAATCGTGCTGATTAGCTCTGATAAGTATTTATAATACAGCTGTGATGATAAGAACGTTGGGAGATAATGCTGAAAGAGTGTTGGCATTGAATACTACTTTGACGCGATAGTCCGTATAGTTAATGTGGCGTGTGAATTATAGTCAAATTTGTGTAACAAATGAGTGTACCTTATTGAGAAAATTATATACGATTTTGCTGGGTTTATCGAAACAATCGGGTTGTGGACCACTGTCGTCCTCACGGCAAATATTCTGTTCCACGTGAAAACGAATTTTATCACTAAATCCAAGAGACATCGTTGCTTGTAAGCTGAAATATCTGATAAAAATAGTAACATTCATATAAATTATTTTTTTCCTTCAGATACTCATACATCTCATACATTTATATAGAAATTACTTCTCATATATAATAACAGCATCAGATTGCGCTTCTTCGGGATCGGCTGCTCCCTTCTTTTCCAAAAGATTCTGCTTGTAACTTATAGCCGACATCCAAAAATCCAACAGTTCTCGTTTATTCTCGAGTTCCATAAACTGGAATATAAAGAATGTAAAAGAATCTCTTATGAAAATTTCTGCAGAAGTGAGCGATCGTAAAGTATGATACAAACCTCCATAAAGTAAAAGAATGCTGTCTCGTTATACAATATATCTGCTAATTGTACATTGCCACTGGTGAGCATATCAATTTGATGCTTACAGTGAAATTCGCTTCGTAAAAAATCATTAATATATCTGCGAAAAAACATACAATCTTTACATCCGCTGATTATCAATTTGAATGGCGTATCAATGAACACATATCACTCACTCGTTCTCTAATATATCGTATACTATGCTTTGAACAGCAGATAGGCACCGTAATATAGGCTCAATGTTTTCCTGTACAATGGCCTTCTCCATATCTACCCTCAATTCCTCAGATATTTGATTTATACCCAGAGCTTCCTTGAGAACGTACTTCCTGTAAATTCTCAAAGCATCCTGCCTGGTCGTCGTCACGTCGTGTCTCCTGCTTCCGCAATCGTGATTTGATTGTCGCGTTTTGCTTACCACCTGACTAGTCTTTGGCATACCATTGGATGTCGCGTCGTCCGCTCTCTCATCAAACGGTAATTCGCTGCTCGTATCAACGCTGGCAAGCACATCGCAGCTAAAGTTTTCGTTATCGTCTAAGGAAGTAGGCAAGGCGTCCAGCAGCTCTTTTTGATTTGACTGTCTGACTCCCTGTGCGTCGGGCATCTCGGATGCGCTGCACAGGCATTCCACCTCCAACCAGAACTTGATAAGAGCTATGCGCTTTCTAGTGTCCATGAACTGGATGAAGTAACCAAGGGCACTTTTGTCCTTAAGTACTTCCAGCAGACCCTTGGACAACCGGGAGCTGAAGGCGCGTGTGTCTTCCTCGGCGTCATTATTGAGAATCTCCTCCTCCTCTTCTTCTTCAAGATTGCACAATACACCCGAAGGCGTCTGAATGGACGATGCACTACCGTTGAATGCATCTGTCAGGAACCTTCCCGAGCTCGTCGACTTTGTAGGTGAAGTTTCTGGTAATCCGGACTTATCCCTTTGTCCTGCAAGCGTCGTACGTAATTTTATTATGATTAATATTACACAAGTCAGTTGAAACGCACCAAGAGAAATATACTGTGCGTATTATAGTCACTTTCAAAGTAGTTATTAGATGATTAACTCCAATTTTGAAAGTATAAAAGAATAATATATTAGAAAAAAGATATTAAAAAGGCCGAATTCTGATTTGAATGGCGAAATCAACTCATAATTTCCACAAATTTCAGTGGAGCGAGAAACGAAAGGAAGGAATGAAAAAAGAATAGGAAAACGTATTGCGTGTTGCAAAACTTGCAAATGTCAGGAGGTCAATTTTGTCTAGGGGGAGGCGATTCGCGTCCGTTCCGCGATCTGCGCCGCGTGCATGGAGAGGGCGTCGTGCAATATAATTACCAATCTTCTTAAAAAATTGGATCATCGTTCGTGTTAGCGCGTAGCATGATAAGGGTCGCCGATGACGCGAGGGTCGTCGAAAGGTAAACAACGGACGATGCACTTGCTACGAGTGCGGCGGGCGCGCATCCCATGGGGCGCCGTGATGTCGTGTTGTGTGATCGGAGCGACTGTCCGGACGACGACGACGACGACGATGACGGCGGGCCGGGCCGGGTCACCGCTGACGGCGACGACGTGCACCCGGAGAGGACGGAACGGGACGAGGGGGAAGCTACGCGCGCATGCGACGGCGCGCGACATTCCGCCTCGGCGTCATTACGGACGTGCAAAGTGACAGATTACTGTTGTTTGTATCGTTCGCCGATTACGACACATTACGCTGCTCGCGGGTGTAGACAGGTGCAGCATGTCCGGAGAACCCGCCGGACCGTCCGTCTCTCTCCGTCTACGACCGTCGGATGTACCCGTACCACATCGTGCTTCCTGCACTCGAGAATGAAACGGATAGATAACTGGGGCGTAGACCGGAGAAGGAGGCAGAGTGAAACATATGAAAGGTTCCGTTGCGATGAATGAATTTAGTTGCATCTCACGTGCACTCTTTGCACTCGAAACCATAAGGGGGAAAGAAGAAAGGTGTGCGGAAAGTGCACACCTTTCTTCTTTCGTGAGTGCAGCCGCTGCTTCTCGAGCGCGCGTTTTTCAAACGCTCTCTAAACATGATGATTAATGCTGAAATTTTTTAGTATCGAAGCCTCACATTTTCCACTCTTTCCTTTCGCAACTGAGATTTGTCATGCGCATATAAAATCAGTAAAATGTAAAATTACTTGTGAAAAAGAAAAAAAAAACAGACGTAAATTTTCTTTCTATTAATATTTATACGTTTCTATCCGTTTCTGATAATTTTGTTTTATTTATGACATTTATATGTTCTGTGATGTTTTTGAAGAATGTGATTAAGAAGATGTAATTACTGCACGTCTTTGTTGCATCGTTAGATTACACAACACAGTGCTATGTATTATCCTGTGTATTCATGATATTCATGAAATTCAAACTTTCAGTTTCGAGACTGACAGATAGATTAAAACGAGTCTAATTAAAATTAATTGAGCTATACGGATTAACGTGAGAAATTTCCCGTCGCGTTTTTCGGATTGTTCTTCACAATAGTCTGCATCAGATTTGAAAGTTGGATTTGTTTTCATTGAAACCCAGTAAACACAGACTATTACAGTAATATTGTAGCAACGTTATAACATTACAGTAACATCACAGTAACAGCAATATTGTAATATTGTCACAATGTTACTGCAATATTTTATGTTTATGGGAAGAAGCAACACATTACAAGCAAGATACATTGTAAAGCTTCAGGAGGGCGAGGATGCGTGAAACAGGCTCTCGCAATTCTTTCGAGAGCGCTTCGTTCCCTTTCGTAGACCTCTTTACTCTGTATCTACGAAGCATTCGATCAAATCTCTCGAACGAACGCCAAGTGGACGGTGCCGGCCGCCCATCCGGGCTCTCGAGATCGTCACGGGCACGTGCAAACACTTGTGATGAGTACGAGGCGTATACGAAAATATACGCGGAGCGGCCGACCCGATTGCGTGCGTGTACACACGCGATGTTATGCGCGTTCCGAAGGCCGGCTGTCAAGGTAGAACGCGTAGCGCGAGAGGGCAACGGCCGGGCATCGTACTCGCCGTACGATCGCGCCGGCGAGTGCCGGGAGGTGACAGAGAGACGCGAGAATACGAGACGAGGTGTCCACCGGCGCGCGGTGTATACCGGTTTTGTTCGTGTGAACGCGGAATCGAAGCGCGTCCCGAGAGCGAACGAACCGGCAGCTTTTCGCCGGAGGCCATCAGGCGCGATCAGGTCCAGGGCTCGAGGTGTCCGCCGCTCATCTATTTTTCAGTCCTCGCCACGTCAGGAACGTTCGCAGCCGCACTGACATGATCATGCTCATCCTACGCGGCCTCCTCGTTATCGCGGTCTGTCGCGTCACCGCGGCGGTGCCGGTTAAAGCGGTCTACGATCAGCGGCAAACTGGCGATCTAAACGTGCAGATTGAGCTGAAGGATGTGCAGATCGTCGCGCTGCTCAACTCCGAGCTCCTGGACGACTATACGGTAAATCTCTTCGAGGATGCAAGGTCCTCTTTTTAAGACGTAAGAGGATGCAAGCTCCTTCTTTTAAGCCCTCTCCTTTCTCTGTCTCCAACGCACTCTTTTCTATTCTTGTCCCTTCTTCAAATTATTTTTTACTCCTCATCAGAGAAAATTTGTGAAAGTAGACAAAATGAATTTTACTTTGATATACCTTTTGATCTTGCTGCGCTGCTTCAACCTGTAGTTGAAGGAATAGTCGTGACTCTTCTTCAGGCTTTTGTAACTGCATTGCAGTGATTTTACATATACGTGAGGAGTTTGATGCAAGATTGAAGCGAGCCTGTAATTTACAAAGTTCATCTTAGATATTTTATATTTGAAACGCATTTTACAAACTATATATTTCATGTTTTATAAATTGTTAAATCGATTGTTTTGAGTACCGCTGATAAATGTCGATATTCATCGTTGATATCGTGTTGCAGGACTATGATTACTTCTACGATTATGCTGACTTTACTATCAAGCCGAGGCCCACCACAAGTTCCGCGATTGGGATCACAGAGAAAAACAATGTCACGCAAGTTTCCGAACCGCTCCCGTCGCAAAATTCGACCGTTTCGGCATCTGTCGATAATATAAGCCCGCCCACGAGCGAAGAAACATTTAAGGACGAAGGAATCCTGAATGCTGATCCGTTGAATAATACCGAGAGCTCGATGCCGAATGCAGATAATGACAACGATAAGGATCAATCGAGCGAGGAGGATGGAGCCGAAGCAGCTCCTTCGACCACGGTGAAACCCGTACAGGCCCTGCGGTCGCAAAAGCGCTGCAAATCT
Organism: Tetramorium parvispinum; assembly: GCA_011638315.1. Taxonomy (NCBI): domain Eukaryota; kingdom Metazoa; phylum Arthropoda; class Insecta; order Hymenoptera; family Formicidae; genus Tetramorium; species Tetramorium parvispinum. The sequence goes on along the minus strand of VBVR01000683.1, from coordinate 25,982 downwards.
GGATACGTTCCGAACGGTGACGGGCGTTGTCGACGAGCGAGTCGACCGTGGCTGGCTCGCTTGTTGCCATGAGTACAATCGCGACAATCGAATGCCCCTCCCCGATTGATTGGTTCTTTCTTGATCGACCGGATTCGGGATCCACGCACAAGCTGGGAATAAATACAGAAATAAATGTCCTTTGGAGATGTGCCATATATATTGAGTTTATGTCTTCGGTGAAACAAATCCCACATTTTCGTAATGCGATGATTATCTCCGAGTTATTTGATGGATTATCCTTTATCTCATAGTCTTGTATGACGAATTTTGGCAAACATCGGAATCCGACGGAAGAATTTTCCTAAAAAAATGTAAAACATGATTAAGATATGTAACTCGTAGGAGAAAATGCATATATTCTTATCTTGCAAAAACTTGCAATTTCTTCTCCGTTTATCTTAACCCTTGAGTTTTCTTAATCGTCATGCTTGAGCTTCTGCTTGAATATTTGTTTGTAGCTCGCAATTAGCTGCGCCGTTGAAATCCGAAAGTCCTCCGTATATTGCTTCCATAACAATGTTGGTGTATAAATATGTATCATTCCCACGCCAATCGACATGGCGTCGTGTCCTATAATCCTGTGGCGAGATGAATCCCCCTATCATACAGATTCCGTGTACCGGTTCGAGCAACGGTCTTACAAGTGCGGCAGACCCGCTACTCGCGCGGTCGTCGCAGTTGCGGAAAGGACCTCGCTCGTTTCACTCGTGTTGCCTGAAGAGCATTGTCCCGTGAGGTCGAGCAGCGTCGCACCTCCTGTCACGCTCAAACACACGACGACGCAGCACGTGCATCGACGTGTATACATCACGAGAATGGCGATAGTCCGGACGCTATTTTTCCTCGGTACGGCGTTTTTCGCATTCGCCGAAGTTCGCACCGCTCCGACGAAGTACGACCAACGGCAGGATGGCAAATCCAATTTGCACGCTCATTTGGAGAACTTCCTCTTTGTCGTGGCCATTCCCAACTACAACCAGCAATTCGGCGAAGTGGTGGCTGATGGGACATTGGATCTTCTCAGTGCACTCACATCCCGAGCGAAGGAACAAGATTTAATCAAAGGTGAAGTAGTTCACCAAGAAGAGCCTTATACCATGGAAATTTTTCAAATAAATGAGAATCGTCCGGACAAGGAAAACTCAGTGCGAAAAACGGAAGAAGGAAATGCGGAAACGTTGAATGTCTCAGATCAGCAACCGACACCTGTCAGCGACGGGCAAACCGCCGGAAGAGTCGCAAAAAATGTGAAGAACTTCGAATTCCCGAAGAGCCGCGAGGTGCCGGCTATTCCGGGATATTTCGTGAACGTGAGAAAGCCGCTTGGACCCAAGACGGGAAACGATGGTCGGGCTCGCAACGTCGTCGGGAACGTTTGGAATCCTGACGATGAGCCGGGAAGACCAGGAACATCATTAAAGAAGCAGCTGCCTCGAAGGGGAGAAGAGTACATCGAGCTGCCTTTGTCGAACGTCGACAAGAACAACGTTCCTTCATTCACCGAGGAGAAGCAGCAGGAACTGACGCTGCTAGGCGGAGGGATCGAGAACTGTGGTCCAGGAAGGCGTCGCGATGAACAAACTGGCCTTTGCCAATTCGATGGATCGGTTGATTCTTTCCTTTAGGTTCCCATGGCTGTAATTTTTTAACATCAAAATATTATTTGTCAATATTAGTTATCATGCGATTATTTTCCACAGTACATTTTTTTTTATTTAGCATAAATCTTATATCAGATTTATTATCTGCTGATAAATGAGAGCTCATTTTTTCTTACTCATTAGTTTAAGAGCCATATAAGATAATACAAGAGAAACAACTGAATTACTTAATTTAGCAGTTAAAATGCGCTGAATGTGATGAGATGATTATCGTTTTATATAAAATATACGAAGATTTATATAAGTATACGAACGTTTTATATAAGTATATAAAGATTTATACACTGCATGTATCTACTTAGCTATTTGATTAATAAAATGCTTGAGCAACAACAACAATATGAACATGTATTTAAATAAAAGCGAAAATCACGAAGAAAAATCTAATTTTCTATCGTTTTAATTTAATCATAATTTAATCCTTATTTTCTTTTCTAAATTAATAAGCTTTTAGAAATCAGAAGTAATTAAGTCAAAGAATGCTGGTATTTTTTCCCTTCTCTGTATCTTCTACTTTTCTTATTCCTTTCTTGTCACCGCGATATATAAATAGCACATGTCGTGAATTAAATTCTTACCCTGAGAATCCTGTAATATGTAATCCCGAGGATGGAGATTGCCATATAAGGCGCCCGATATCGGCCCTTGGAATTTTTCGGAAAGCGAAGGTCGTTCCGCAAAGACGGACGGTGATTCTGCAACTTGATTCGGTTCCCATCGTAAAGGCGGAAGCGCGAGCAAGAGGAAGAGAGAGCAAGGGCAAGGTTACGGTAATAGGCGCCAAGCTGCGAGACGCTGGATCGGGGAAACGAACTCGCCGCGAACGGCCACGATAGGACATTGCCCTTTGCAGAGATTGGTGACTATAGATGTGCGCACACCTACACGTGTATATACTTGCGGCATCGCGTGTGATAACTATTACGCTCTGTCTTTGGCATCATCGCGCTTCCCTCTTCTTATTCCTCTTTTTTTTTTCTTTGAATAAAACTGGTTATCGCCGCAAGGGACATTCAACGCGCGATTGATACGTTGACAAGGAGCAGAATTTCAGCTTCGGCAATCCCAACGTGTCTTCATCCTCGAATATCGTTAATGCTATTAATACTATCACGTTCTACTCCTTCGATGGCCGTTTCGCTTGCAATGTAATAAGGATGAGAGGACGTTTGAAGAATGTTACGGATCATTTCCAGCGCGCATCTCAGCTGGAGACCAAATGGAGAAAGACGCAATTAGCCGCAAGACGAACAATTCTTGAATTATGAGTGACTGAAAATAAAAAAAATTACAAGACCTTGTTATTTATCTGACATTGCAAATAAATCTTTCGTCAGTTAATTAAAAATTTTGTTATGTATATTCAAAATTCAATCGTAGAATTTAAAAACGATGAAAAAAATAAGGTCTTTATCTCAGAAACTTGTTCTTGAGGAAAAGTATAGCTTCTTAAAATAATACCTTCTTGAATATATCGTTGACTTTACAAAAGTTGGCTCATAAAATTGCGAGTAGAGAAGATATATAGATTCAGATTTAATCAAGTTCATGCGAATCTCTCCTTCAATCTTCGCATAAATTACAAGAATTTTGCGGCGTATCAGCGGTGTCGTGACGATATATGTGCCGTTAGCAGCAGGTTGTTGTCAGTACGCCGAGGTTCTTGAACTTTTCCGGGGATCCGTTTCTAGAACCGACCGAAGGAAGGCTCAGGTTCGGATCGCCCAGGTGGGGATCGGGATCGTCTTCTGGTACGAGACATCGCCCGGTCATCACACCTCGAGCATCCACCGTGTTGTCCAGACACGTCCCACGTTCTCCAACGTCGTTTCGTCCGCTTTCGTCGCATCTCGCGGCACCGGTACCGGTCCCGGCCCAATCGCGTTTCGCGTCATCTCATTTAAGAGTCGCAAAAAGTGGTCGGTCCGAGTTCACGCCCGTTGAGTAGGAAATAACTTGGCAAATTCACGACAGAAGCCGAACAGGAAGCATCCTGCAGTTTCCAAAATCATCGGCTTCAATCAGAATCGAGTAGAAAACCATAATTTAGGAATCGGAAACAAAGGCAACTTGACAGAGACCTTGGAAGATAGATCAAAGTCAAGTAGAGAGTGAACCCGACAAGTTCACGAGTTGCAGTCGAGTGGAAGATAACTCGACGAGTAGCCACTCATCAATGTTATCAATCAACATGCGCGTATTCAAGACTGTGCTACTCATCGCGTTCTTCGGCGCAAGCGTCCGATGTTTACCCGTCGCCGACAAGCCGACTGAGTCCAAGATCGAGCCTGAGAATTCCAAGATTGAGTCCGATACCAATTCCAAGCTCGAGGACATCTCAGTGATACCGCAGGAGACAGCTGTAACCACGGCCGTGCCGACGCCCGCGTATTCCGAGACCACCGATTATTACGATCAGCGGCAGAATGGAACTGACAATTACCGCATCCACATAGATGGTTTCGTATTCGTACTCGCGCCGGTCGAGGCCCTCCTCCTGTCTGATGCCGCTTCACAGTCAAAACCTTTATCGAGTTCCACTCAGGGCGTATCCCCGACTCAGTCCGTTGGCGAAATAGACAAACCCGCCTCAGGTCTCCACAATAAAACTGATCTGTCGATCTCGAAGACAATACACAAGTAAGAATCCATCTACTTCATGTCGTTGCCCTGATAATTAATTTTATTGGCATTAATTATAATTATATCAATCTTAAATGTGATCTTATTGCAATTGGTATCACGCGTAATTTTCAATTTTTTTAATTATAAAAATAATACAGTGTACACTTTCTCGACGTGACCCTCTTATGTTCCAGACAACCAGCTGTACGGTTGGCGAGTTTCTTGGCGCCCTTGATAAATAGCATACGTCATGTGCGAGGCACGAGCGTGCACTAAAACGATTCCTCGACTCTTGCAATTCCAATACAGTATAGTGATCCGCCTACAGCATATATTACGAAAATGGTATTTTCCTCTCCTTCTAATATAGCGAATGCATTCTGTGTTTCCAAACTATAACCATTTAAAATAAGATGTTCAGCAAGAACCATGTTCTTTCCACAGGGATAGGATATCTGCATCTATAGGGATGATGGACGAGTACTCGTAGAATATAACATGTATAATCGACGATCAACTCAATGTCGTACCACGCATTTATAAGGTGTCTAGTATCAATAAGGGACGCGCTGATCGATATTAGCGTTAGCCGGCAAGCTCATTTCTCTGTAACTTAAAAGATAGCTTTTAAAATACATGAAATTGCAGAAATTACGATTTCATTGACCTTATCCGTACAATGTAACGGGCAACTTGTGTTTCAGTACTCACATATGTATTTATATGTTAAACAAGCTAAATGCAATATTCATCTAAGGCGGTTAGTTATAATTTTGATTTAGCGTCACAGCATACGATACAACTACTATTCATTTGCTTATTAAACAATCGTAAATATTAGTCGCGATTTTTTTTATATTGACAATCGCGAACTTTTCGTGCACTTGCGTGATATAATCTGCTTTAATTATATGTAAAATTATGTATACCTAATTATATGCATCTGCGTCTCTCGAGATATGAAAATTTATTTCATTAAACATTAAAATACATATGTGTTGTTGTTTGGTTTATCATCACAATGTTTCCTATGCTTAAAGCTATACCTAAGTTAAAGCAAAGCTCCATTTTGACAGAAGAAGTCTCATCAAAGCATTTATAATAAATCTCACTTTTGATTTCACTGAGCAACAAGTTTTCGAGATTTATTATAAACAAATTCTAGAGATATTAACGTATATACATTCTTAGATAAAAAAGAGAATAAATCATACACACTCATACACACGCACACAAATAATCGCATAAATATTTTTTCTATTATATCATCTATTAAGAAGTTTTATAAGCATTTTCGTATCTACGATTTATCATAAAATATTTTACTATGTCTCCTTGGATGTCACACAATGACTACGGTAATGTGAATGTTGCAGGATCAAAGACACGATGAAAGGTATCCAAATTCTATTCCTTCTTTTTATATGACAAAATCTTGCAGTCCCTATTTGCATTCTTCATTAAATGCTATTATCTTAAATATAGGATACCCTGTTTATTTCAAATAAAAAAAATGATACTTAAAATTGACCTTTTATTATGAATCTAATAATTTTATACGTTGGAGAATTATTTTACGTATTACATACAAAATTCTACGATCAACTCGGTGGGAATCAGTATTGGACAAAATATATTTGTGAATAACGAATAACAATTTATAATTTTTGTATTTTCACAAAAAGCATACTAGCGTATTACACAATGTATTCAAATATATGTTAAATATACGAATATGAATATAATTTAGACATATAAAACATATATTTCATATACGCTAATACATTTACAAATATATATGTAAAATCATTATTCATTATTCGTGAACATATTTTGTCCAACGCTAGTGAAAAAAATACAATGCAAATCAGCAAAATTAAATATCCCTTAATATATTCTTCTTATGTATTTAGCCATAGTTGATTAGAATTTTAACCAGAATCTTTTATTTTTTAAATAATTATTCTTTATACAATTATCTTAAAAACAGCGACAAGCCCATGTTCGTTCAAATTTGATTCAATTTTTCTTTGCAATTTCGTCATACAACATCGTATTAATATACACATATACAATATTATATTCAACTTAAAATTAATATTACAAAGTGCACAAAAGTACGCAGAAAGTTACGATAAAAAGAAAGATATATGTATAATTTAAATTTATGTGTTGTCCAAATTCTTTTGAAAATTCATCGCATCAAAATTAGAAATTTCACTCTTACAATAAAGCGTTCGTCGATGTTTAATATAATTCAGACTTTCAAAATTGACATTTTTAAGAATTTAAATAATTTATAATAGTTAGGAAGAATATATAAAATTAATAAAATATTTTAAAATATTAAGAGGAAGTTACCCCGATTACATCGAGACCCTCAATTTATCTTGCCGAGATTGCTATTAATAGCAAGCACGACCTCGTCAAATTTTAATTCCTCCTTACCCGCCTACAGAGGAATTATACCATTTAACATCTCTCCCAGAAAAGTCAATAATTTATGTTAGAGATATGGCAGTAGCGTGAAAGAAGCACACTATAAAAACGTATCGGCGACATCGCCGGCTATTACCTCTTTGAGCAAAATCCGGCAATTCTCCACAACACTACGTCGCCGATCCGGCACGTTATTTAGGACTTCTTCCGGCGATTGATGAAGATTATCGATAATCTTGCGAAGCTCATTCAATTCTGTTACAGCGGTTTCTAATTTTATCTCCAAGTTAGATCTGCAAATAATGACGTCTCGAATTAATAACTGTGGAGTTAATTGTTATAATTCGATCAGATTTATTAAACTTACTTCTCTTCTTTCAATTCCTGTATACACGTATCGTTGTCAAGCTGTATGATTCGTAGCACTTTTAGCAGTTTAGTAACAAGATTGTCCACCTCAATCACTTGATCGACGAGATCCACAGATGGACAATAATCTTGCAAAGGTACAGGACCATCATTGGTCCCGGTGTCAGATTCGCTCACGGAATCGCAATCGTCGTCACCCTCATCTTCCACCTGTAAATTTTAATACGATTTATTATTGTTATTATTTTATACGTTTAATGTTATAAATTTTATTTATCTCAGATACTTGCCTTACGGCGATGTAGAATCGCCTGGGTGAGATTCGTGAGACTAGTACATTCATCGCCGTATTTTGTCTTCCTTATATTATGGTCATCTGATACTTCGGAGAAACTTAGTGCTCTCCGGAGAGAATCGCTGCTCGATACCATATTATGCGAATATGTATCTGGCAAAGGAACGTCTTCCAAGACGCTTTCCATCATCAAGCATGGCTCAGTTTCAAAATCGAGCAAGTCGGACGACGAATCCATACTACCTAGATCTAGAAAAAAAACTATGCCTTTAACGGATCTGAATTGCCTTATCGTAGCATCTCATTCGTATTCAATTACCTTTGTAAATCTGTTTAGACGAATCCAGGCTGGATTTTTTATCGATTCTAGCCGCGAAGGGATGCGTCGCGGCGTTACGAATTGCGCTGATCACTGCGGAAACGAAGGATCCACTCTTCGGACTTGGCGTGCGTTCCTTTAAACTTTGCTTAGAGCTAACCGGACTAGATTCCACGCTACTGTTACTTCTGCTATACGCTTCGTTATGATATATAACGTCCTTTTAGAGAAAGAATTACAATACATTTAAACTCTCTAATAATAATTAAAGAAACTAATTTTTAATTATTAAATTTGGAAGAAAAGCAAAGAGAAATAGTAATAGAATATTAATCCTCCATCTATTGTGTGTGTGATTATTATTGTCTACTATATTTATTTATAGAAGGCAGCATGTTATTATTGTTCATTCATATGAAATAGCTATTAGCTATAATAAGAATATAAACTATTTTGCATGCAAAAGAGAACTTTTATCATTATACTTACCTCAAGATCTTTTATTGAGATGTTATAAGAAGCAATTAATTGATCGATTAATCCTTCTAATCTAGTGCTAAGTCCGGAAAGAGCCACAGCCGCTCCGGACATAGCGGCGCCTTGAGTGAGTAAAAGTTCTCTACTTCTTCGTTCCACGGCATTCAACTTTAGACTCATTGATAAATTCTCTTGCCTAAAAATAGATAATGTTAAAATATACTTTATAATATTTAATATAAATATTATCAAAAGTTTTTGTGAGGCACATACCTTCTTTGTTCGCTAATTCGCACCAAATGCTTACACTCTTCCGTTTGTCTCTCTAATTCCGTCTCTTTTTGAGTTAAGGCTTCGCCTTTTTTCTTGAGCTATAAAAAACAAACGAATATGAAATAAATGGTAACGTCACATTTCAAGAAGCGAATTTAGAAGACACGTACTTCCAATTCGGAATCTTTAAGCGCATCTACCAAGGTGGCTTTTTCCTCTTGAAGAAAATCTTGCATCTCAGCTGATTCAGCTTCCAATTCTTGTTGCTGTTGTAGTAAGGCTTTCTGCGCGGCTAGACTTTTATCCAAATCCTTCAATAAAAATGTTATAAAGATATTAAAGAAGTGGAAAAGATAGTTCCTTGATAGGAAAAATGAGATAAAAATAATTTTTGTGTTATAATCGAAACTGCTGTAGAGATATGATATTCTTACCCTGCTTAACATACGACAGAGCGATTGCAAATCAGCTATTTCAACTTGTTGATTAGCAACAACTTGTCCCGAAGATTGTATATGACACTCGAGTTCGAGGAAGCTATCGCTGCCCTCTGAAAGGAAATTATAACGATAACTTATTTTCTATAAATTTTACTTTTGTAAATTACGCAGATATGAAAATAATACAAAGTAATTTTAAGTTGTGAGTTGTTTTTGCACTATTCGTTGAATTACCTGCGTGTTCCGATTGCGGTGTTCCTAGCATAGCTAGTACTCGCTGTGCGTTTCTATCAAGTTCCTGACGTGCGAACGCGTGATCGGCCCGTTCCTCTTCTAAAAGACGATTCGTCTCGGCCAGTTCGAGTTTTAATTTCTCGTTGTCTTCCCGCAGGCTGCTGCTTTCCTCATTCAAGCGTTTCAAGTTATCCTGCAAAGTCTGTACATCGTCCCATGCGTCTTCAGTTTGGCAATCTTTGTGCAGTCTCTCGATGACCTCGGGTCCAGCGATGACGTTCGGTTGCCCGGACATCGCATTCTCGATGTCTAGTCCGGTCAAGCCGGTCTGTGCGCTGGTCTCGTGATATATCCGAGTTTTCTCGACTCTTTGTCTAGGATACGGCGGTAGACTTTTATGAATGGAAGACGAATCCTTTCCAATAATGTTTTTCTTCTCAATAGTCCTGCTGAGACTAACGTCTCGACTTCCGGATCGACTTCTGGCCGTCTTGTCTGTCTTTTCTCCGGGTTTCGAGAGCGCCAATTTATTTCTATTCCTACGCGGCAACGTTGCGTACGTGTCGAGCGCCTTGTTATCTTGACCAACTGCTTTATTATCGCGTGAGATGGTACTTTTTGTGCAGACACCGCGAGTTGACAAGGATGATATCTTCATTCTCGCTTCCTCGGACGGCGTGGACACCGGCGTGCGCGTTCCTCGCGTGCTGGATGCAGTTCTCGATCTCGATGAATCATTCCTGATAATTCTCCCGCTACGCTGCGCAAGATCCTTGTTGATCTCCGTGGTCAATGCAGACGGCAGCGAGTCGGGCAGCGGTCTCGTCCTCGTCCTCGCGACCGAGGACGAAGTGGGAGTGGATACCGAATTGGACGTTACGCTGCTGCTGGACCGACAACCATACGTTGCCGTGCCACGGCTACCAACAGGCGTCTTGATGGCGTCTGCGACGAGGGAGGAGCTCGATTCCCGAACGCTCAGTTTTTCCCTCGATCGTGGTCGATGATCTCGTTCCCTGCTCGCACTCTGAGTCTTGGCCATTATGTTTCTAGGTGTAGCTGTTCGCGACTTAGACCGCGGCGTCGTCATGCCTAAACTCGCGCTCGAGCTCGCGCTCGTCGGTTTCGCGCGAGCACTCTTCTGCGATTCAGTACTGCCTGTGATCTTCTTCTTGGCCGTGTTGGACGCCGTCGTCGTTCTCTTCACGTTCATACGGCTCGTTCGCACAGACACGCTGCCGGCGATGGACGAGCTCTCGCTACCGCCCTCGCTCGTGCCCTCGCCGCCAGTAGCACCTAGCCGCACATCGTCTGGCAACGTGGATCCGCATGCGTCCTCGTACACTGAGCAACAGCTGACGAGGCTGGAATCGCAAGAGGCTTCGTCCAGGCCGCCGCAACTACTCGCGTAATCGACGCTATTTCTACTGCGTATCTGCAAGAAAAAATATGTGACCTAAATAAGTAACTACTTATAAATTTCTGTTCATCATTTGTATTTGAAAGTTTACATACTGAAAGCATGTACAAGTATCTTAAGAAAGTATCTTCTCTGCGAATAACATTTCGTACTGAAATACTTACTCTTGGAACTTCCGTTGCGCAACCCTCGACGCCGCTATCGCTGCCATCCTTACTGTCCTTATTTTCACCCAGCGACTTGTCGTTTGCCTTGTTGTTTTGCGATTCGGTGATGTGAATGACGGTGATGTTGCAATCGCTGTTCATAGTGAGGTCCGGATCTTCTTCTCCATTGAGAGGAGAAGCGAGATCCTCCGGTACGCCCGAATCCTGTCGCCCCACGTTTACTATGGGCGAGGATACTTTCAGACAATTTTCAGACTCGGGGTACGAAGTCTCCATTACGGTATTGACCGAATCGCTCATTTTGCTCTTATCATTTTGCCACTGAAAAATATTGTAGAAAAGAACAAATAAATAAAAAAATTAAATATAATATGTAATATTAATATATTCTAATTTACATACATATTTGTATAAAACTATATATAAATATGTATATACACATGTTTGAAATTTGAGACAGTTAAATAAATATATTTTTGAGGCTCATAAATTAGGAAGAATCAGTCCTTTAGCCAATAAAGCAAAATAAAACATTACGTAGCGAGACGGTAGCAAACATATTAATTTAATTCTTAAAAATTAGATAGCTGAATATTAAATATAGAATTGATCATATTACAAGAATTTTTCAAAACCATGGTTAAAAGAAAAGAATCATCCAATACGGACAGTGAGAATACAGACAGGAACAATTAGCTCGCACGGCACCAAGTCGATAAAGCTATTTCGTTTCAGAATCGAGTTATGGCATTTCAATCACGGTCGTATTGAATTAGTCGAACGGCGAACATACGTCTCATACGAGAAGGAAATCATGTTGGATAGTCTAGACACGATTTTTTCGATTCGTGTCGGATTAAGGAACTCAGTGATTAACTATTAGTAAACAGTAATAAAACTAAGTAAAAAACATTTGCTATTCTTATCAATTTACATATTATATTTTTAATCATTTTATAATTTTAAAGAGAGAGAGTGAGATTTTCTTCGCAAAATTTACATTTCATGATTACATTCATTTATTCAGAGATTCGTAACATTTACAATTTGCAAATAATTTGTAACAAATAATTCATGCTGGAGTGTCCATTTATTATTTTTTCACGAAAGATCGGTTAATGCTTTTTAAATTTAAACTGTTTGAGTTCTCTTATCGGCTTATCTCTCTTTTCTTGATTAAGGCACTTACATTGATAAAAATTAGTTTTATGCAGATGTGAAATCGTGATAACACGAGGAGAAATAAGGTGATTCCCCCTTAGTGCATATCTGCAAGCACAGCTGATACCTCATAAATTGTTCGCACAGATATTTCGTACTATTATATATATTGAGTCACTAAATTACTCCTTCCTCGATTATCAGATGACGTGGTGCATTTCACACGTGAATCGCCATTTATAAGAAATCGTGTAACCAAATGACAGTGAGAGCGGTCCACATCAAGAATATGACATCAATGCTAAATATATTGGCCATTAGCACAATTAGAATTTACAAAATTCTTCGAAAACAGAAAAAGAACATTAAAAAGAAAAAAAAAACGGAAATTTTTCTTTAAAAAAAAAAGAGAGAATACGTTTTAATTCGATCTAAAAGATTAAGATAGAAGAGATATCTTTTTCTTCTAGCATATCGTAATAAAACTGGAAATTCGATAAATATAGTCTACTTAAATAGTAAATTTAAAAGAAGTTACCTCTTTATACTTTGCAATATAGTCCGATAAGATCCGTATAATATACGATTAATTTCTATTGTTACAAGACCTACCGTTGTTAAAACTCTTGGGAAAAGTGCATTCCACATTCGCTCCAATACACTTTCTGTTTTAATTTTAAGCATGCATATTTTGGTATTTCTCCTCGATTGCATGGTGAAATCTACAGTACACGTACACACCCACACACACATAACATCCGCAGGTCCCGAAAATGTTTGCATCACACTCTCTCTTTCTCTCGAGGAATTTTAATATTCTAGATGAAAAATTTATTTATTATAACGGACATAAGCCTTATAGACGAGATAAAAATATGAAAATATTAATAAAATATTTCAATTCTCATATTTTTGATAAAGAATATATCTATATTATATCCTCTAACAATTTTTATCATTAAAAGATATAATATAGAGATATTTTGCATGTAATTAGAAAGACGTTTTAAAAAAATAAAATTTATATTATAATAATTTCAAGGTATCAAAAAAAAACTTATAAAAGGAGGATTGCAGGATTGCAAATTAATCCTCAACACTTTGAAAGCTTAAAGATGACGTTACGATTATATTAAGAGACGCTGTTGTAAAGATTCTTTTCAGACGCTTCGAGTCGGCAAACCGTTTTGTCCTTCGCTCGGCCGTGATGGATGACAGTGAGAGAACGGCGTGCCGAATTAGAGAGAGAAGAAAAGATGAAGCAAACAGAGTCGTAACTAGGCTATAGCAAGTACGATCCTTTTTAATTCTAAAAATCTTTTCTCATTAGATTAGCTATTTGTATCGCTTTGCACATTTCCGGTGCAAAAGAATGCACATTCGGTTATGTGGAATCTCCTTTTAATTAACATCACAAATGCTTTGCTACCAATTTGAAATCAATTTTTGCATGAGAAAAGAGACTGATGCATTCTCTTTTGTTTTATGCTTTTTTACTTTACAAAGAAAATATATTTAACATATGTATAAGACACTATATAGAGAGATAAGAAATATAAAGAGTATAAATTAATATATGAGACTGAACAAAAATAGAAAAATATTATGTTAAAATTACATCTTACAATTAGTTTACTGTACTTAATGGAATTTTTATTTGAAATTCAATTTCAAATGTGATGCTAGAATTCAAGAGATAATTACGATTAAATATACAGATTGCTAGCAATTTAACAATATCCTCAGTATCAATCTTAAATTCATTTTTAATAGATATAATTAAACATAAAACAAAATAAAATTTAAAACTTTATGAAAAATTCTAGCTCCTTTCGTTACGAGATATTATGTATCTCGAACATTACGAGATATTATGTATCTCGAACATTACGAGATATTATGTATCTCGTAATATTTGAGTACTCTTTCTATACGAAATGTATGTATCTCAAATGTTATATATTATGTATCGAGATACATAACTTGTATAGCGAAAATGTGTTTAATGTAATGTTTCAAAGTAATATAATTATCTGTGATAAATAAATGGCAGATAATCGATAATAACTCACAGGCACTACAATTCCTAGTTACGACTCTGGTATCAATGAACGCGAATGTTCACCGCTACGGAAGGTCTCGCGGGAAGTCCCCCGAGGAGTGATGATAACCGGGGCCGATTGTGCTCGGTGAAGAACCCGTCGTCACGCGCGCCCACCACCACGCGATTCGACCATACGCATTCGTTATTACGCAGCCACAACGTAGGGATCGGAGTCGTGTCAGGCCGTCTGCCGTAACGTAAATAACTCTCTCATATCTCTGTACGAAGGCACTTTTTCTTCCCGGTACTTGCCGCTAAAAACAGGATATATCCTACATTTTAGTGGCGGAAGATAAAAGAAAAAGAATTTATTAAAAAATTCTTCGATAAACCAGTACCTGATTAGTAATTAATATATTACTTGTATACATTATCTGATGAGCATTGGACAACAATCGGATAATTGTTGTATTTGTCACGAAGCAAATATCTGTCGAGCGGAATTTTCTCTATCAACGAAGAGAGGTGACAATTCGCGAGTACCAATGACGATCTTCCGCGTCGACGAACAACTGGATCTGAAGAGGAAGGAACGGAAGATTAAGAGCAATTCCATGAGACATTGTAAGCATCCTTCCGACGAGGGTGACGACAGTATCAAACGATTCCACGGCGATGGGCTTGTCGTTAAGATGCATTCAAATCACCGCGTGCTGGAGATCATGGGTGACGGCTGCTGGATTGTTCTGTCGAAGAATTCTGGCAGTATTCACGTCATTGGTGACGGTTGCAGACTGCGTGTGAATCACAATGTGGGCAATATCGAATACACTGGCGACGGCGGACAGGTCCTCCTTGGACCGGACTCCTCTAAAGGAAATGTGAAATTCGTGGGCGATGGTGGAAAGGTGATCTTCGATTCGAGTTCCGAAGCAGATCTGAAGAAGTCTTCGAAGGAACGAAGAAACAGAGAAACCTACGTACAAAGCTTTACGTGCCCATGTAAGGAATTCACTAACAAGATACCGGAATGTGAAGATGACCACAGAGTGTCGAATCAAGAGGATCTGGACAATATCTTGAACGATATGAAGGAGAGCAGCCAGAGGAAGTACGGGAAGCGCAACGAGGAAACACGGAAATCCTTGCGGCATCCAACCGTTACGAAGATCATCACGAAGATCCAAAGCGACGGTCAATGCGTAACGAAACGCTTCGACGACTCTTCGTTGATCGTTAATTCCCGCGGTCGTCCCGTGACAAAAAGTATGTCGAGAACTTCGGGCACGAATGTCGAGCTCAAGTGATGTAACCGGGGTTTCTTAGGTGGTGCTAGGTAGAAATGTCTGTTCCTAGAAAAATAAACGATCAGGGGTGATCAGCAGCTGGCTGCACAAAATTCTTTTTTTTTTTCAAGTCAAAAGTTCTTTCTTTCTCAAATGTGTATAAAGGAATTATTTTTATTTTACTGGAAATTTTAGAAAGCCTACTGCAATAAGGTCGAGACTGGTTGCAACTCAGAATTAATATCTCGGAAGTACAAACTAATAGTTATTTAGATTTTATCAATTTTATTATGTTTCCTGCCTTTGTGATATTTTTTATTTATTTTAGAAAAATATCTAGATGTACATAACATTACAAAATTGCCATGTCATTATTTTATAGAAACACGTTCATCGTTTTGTGAAATAAATTATTAAAAAATATTATTTTTCGTGCTGTTTTCTCTTCAGATTTACGAAATTACTAGTTTCGTAAGTCTCTTATTATTAAACTATTATTAGTATGAAAACTAAATTCAACATAAATATAAAAATGGAATTTTTAAATAATTATATTTAACGTTAATTATATACTGACTAAGATATTGTTCATGCATATTAATCATTGCGCAAATATCTCGTTTCGTTTCCACTTTTTCTGTTAATTATATATAAATTCTAATTTTTAAATTTATTTATACTTTAAATTTACTAATTTCTAAAATTATTATTTATATGTTAATATGTTACAGTATAAAATTATTAAATATATTTTATTAATAAAACATTATTAAATTTTAATCATTAGTCCTGATTTCAAAACTTGATAAAACTTCATCGACATCAATTATCGACATTTCGATAATTTGTATATCAATAACTGTAATAATTATTATATAATTATTAATATAATAATTAAATTATTATTAAGTTATTTATATATGCTAAATTAAAGACATCGTATTCTCAGTGTATCAGACCGAAACGATCTCAAAGATCTGATCGAAACAAAGAATCGTAATAAATCAACTCATCTAGACATTGACGCGTTTTACGTACGAAATAAATGTAGGAAATAGCGATGAGAAACGAAGAGTTAATTTATATTTAGACATGGATAAAGCTAACAACGGTGTTTCTTAAGAGCACAGTGTGATCGATAGATAGGATATCGGTCGCAAACTATTCCTGGCGATCATATGAAGTTCGTAGCTGGAAAATTTCTATCTGAACATATAGATGTGTAAAATTACGACGCAGATCGGTGTGAATGGAAATTCTTCATAATCGCATCGTCTATGCCTAAAAACATGACAAAATTTATATTTAAATTAATTCAAATTTAGTTTGTTCTGAAAAAAATACAAAAGGAGCGAAACAGATAAACATTCTGTCGAGATAAATTCCGAACATAGTCTTTATCGTTGCTCTCGTGTAAAATCTAAATCTGGGAATTAAGATATCAGTACTTTGTTTGGTACCCTCAATGCAAACTGCAGCGACTGGGAGCACTGGATTCAGCAGTTACCGAGATATTTCAGTAAATGGACGGCGGTCACACATGGGGCGACTGCTGCCGAGGAAGATAATTCTATTTATGAACGACAGTAATCCTCAGCATTCTCGAATATCGCGGCAAGGAGAGATTAGTTCCGCGATTTACGAGAACTTCTTTCTTGAGATTTACAATGCAATTTATTCCTATATAAAAAGTACTCGTTCGCATTTCTCGACTTTCTCGCAAGTTTCTCGAAATAAAATGCCATTTTTTAAATTAATATTCTTCCAAATGTAAATATTTCGATTTTATATATTTTATTTTAATTATGTATAAAAGCTATATTTTTTAGCGATTAGTAAAAGTAGGAAGAATGAAGGAAATTCGACATACAGTTGCAGATTGCAAGAAACGCTAATGCAAGATGATATTCTCGGTAATTGATGTGTGCAATGTTGCTGTTGCTCGTGTAGTATGTCACAGAAATCGTCAAAACATTGTGAAAGCAAAGAGAAGTGAAAAACATTCAGTTTCCTCTTTCTCTCTCAGGAGACTCAATTCGGAGTCCCAAGATTCGAAGTCCCTGCTCCCTCTGTTTCTCTTTCTCTTCCTCGGGGTCCATGCCATGTGGATATATTTATCGTCCGTGTTCGCTAAAATCATTCCACGAGGCTCGCCTATGCGTACGAGTCTTATCCAGCACATTTGCATTCGCTGCATGCCCGCGATTCGCTTCTTCGAACATTAGTATGTCAAACGTTCGTGTAATGAACTCGCTCTTTTTCTAGTACAGTTTCCTATTAATTAAAATAGATTTTAATAAACATAATCTTTCCTGCAATTAAAACTGCTCTACTTTAATTCCTTTGCGATAGATTTTAAGTAAAAAATGCAGTAAACATTTTTAAATATACGTACTAACAAAATGAAGAAAGTGGTTTGTCATAACGAAAAGATTAAAATCGAAAAAAAAAGAGAAAATCTTGAAGCACCGCGAGTTCCAGTTTACAAATAATCGCTGTAATAAAAGAAAAAGATGTAAACATACTAAATTACATTAAATTACCGTATACGTGTCGTGGAGGCCGTACCGGCGGCAAGACTACGTGAAAGTTTAAGGCCATACGTTAATTGACCAAACTAATTATCGCGCAAGAGATCTTCGACATCACATAGACCCGCGCTAATTAGCGAATTAATAGACGAGCGGAAGCCTGCGATCACATCGCCGTAACAGCCATAAAACGTCTCACCCACGCGCGCTTTCCTTCGAGACTTACTCAGATTATTCCGCGTGACCGCGGAGTTTCCTTCGCACGGTCGCGAAAGTTAAGATACAATTTCATCCTACATGTCGCGTTTTTTCTTATTTTTTTTTTTACTACGATTACTATAGCGCGAGAGCTCTCTCATTCATGCCGAGGCGAGATTCACGGCGAAGATTCAGGGAGCCTCCGGCCGCGTACTTTACATCAATTAATCCTTTCTTCCCATTTGCGACTCGCGCTCGCTTTTGCGAATGACTCTACGTCAGAGTGATAAATAAGCTCGTAGCTTTCTCGCTAAATTGCATTCTCGAAGAAGCGATGCGTTTGGAAGATAACGAGATCGAGCGCCATTGTTCGACGATTAATTCCCCGTAACGCTGCGAGAGAGGGGTGAAATTAAAAACGGGCTGGGCAAACTTTCAATATTTTCCTTTGTCGAGATGTAGTAACCATTTGAAGATGCTCGACCGCGTCGGTCGGGATAAACTGCGTTAATGACTAGAAGTTGCACCGTAGGAACGAGTGAAGTATCCATTAATTAATTTGTAAAGCCCAGATTCTAGACACGACATTGTTTTCAAATTCCATCTGCAAATCGGATTTGTAGTCTCGATCCACTTTCACTCCTGAAACTTTTACGTAAATGAAAAGTGAGAAGTGATGAAATAACGAGCACATAGCCACTCGAGATTGTCAGTCGAAGAGATTTAAAAGAAAAAAAAAAAAGAAAAACAAACAAATTATCGACGGAAAATACACGTTTTCTTATTCTGAGAATATTCTTACGTCGTAATAATAATATTTGCTTGACCATCTGCTCGTCGCATTTGCGGATACATATATGATTTGATCATATTTAAGTCGTTATCCTTAATTTATCCTGTCAGTCTTGCTCGGCAGGATAAACACGCGTTTCCATGTTTCTTCGCGGACTCGATGCCGCATGATTTAACGATTTGTTTTATCGTATTGTAAACAAAGTCACGATGGCGTGACATAACTATAAACACGTTCGTTTTAAACTACACTTTCTGTGGCTCGAAGTCCAACGGGTCTTCCTGTTTTTGAAGAAAAAGTTCTCATTTTTCTGTAAGACGAAAAGAGGGAAAGAGCAGACGGTGCATCTGTAAGTAAACATCTGTAAGCAATTTGCTCGACCACATACTGGGAATTAAGGAGAGAGAAAGTCGAGATCAATCCTGTGATTTACGAAAACTTTCCTCCAGATTTACAGGAAAGGTATTGCCATGTTGGCAATTACTCCATCCCCCCATCATTCTTTCTCTGAATGTTTTATCCCGTTTCGAGGAAGGAAGGTCCTCAACCCTCAAGCAAGGACGTCTTCATATAAACACAACAGCCAGCATTTGAATCATCACGTTGACTCTTTTGTGGAATTTCTGAGATACGCATTTTGTAATTTTCTTTTCTTTTCTAGAGAAACGAATTTGAACTTGATCCGGTGAACAATTAACGCCGAAAGATTCAAGAAAAGCAAGTACAGAGCAAAGGACAGCTATTTTTATCTCTCTTTCGTTTCAATACTTAAAAGCAGGGGTCTTCTGAATAATCAGAGGAACAAATATCGAGGATTTTTTTCAGATATAGATATTTCTTATCTGCCACTTGTTTGATAATTCCTTTCTTCTCAAGAAAAATGAATAAACTTTATCTGGTGTACGATTAACGCTGAAAGATGCTAGAAAATGCAGCAAGTACAGAGTGGACAACTATTTTCATTTTTCTTTCTTTCATATTTTAAAATAAAAGTCTCCTCAACGATAAAAGGAAAAAGTTCCCTCAACGAATATCATGGACTTCTTTAGATATTTTCTTCCACTTATTTAGCGATTTTAATTGTTTTCCCAAGGAAAACGAATGAAACTCGATCCAGCGTAATTAAAGAAAAATGCAGCAGAGCGAAGAAAAGTTATTTTCATTTCCCTCTTCTTTCGCATCTAAAAGCAGAAGTCCTCAGGATTCAGCACAGCATAATATCCAAAGAATTAAATATCAAGAATCGTCTTCTTTTAGATATATCATTTTAGATAAACCCACGCGTGCACCGTCTATCCGATCGAAGCGCCGAATGTCAAGGATCACGTAAATATATAACGACGCGTCGAGTTCACATTTTTCCACATTTTCGACGTATAAATCGTGAACTCGCGTCATAGACACGAATAAATTCCCCGCAGTCGCCGTCGTCGACGCTCGAAATCCCGCCTTGCGACGTAATCAACCACCAGGATTGTAGCAGGAGGGTGGATCCAGTCGCCGAGGGCAGGTGCGAGGGGGGGGAGGGGTCTAAACAAACCCGTGATCGATAGGCGAAAACGAATCGCTTACCTCGAGAGCTCGCCGGTGCGTCGTCGGGGCGACGGTTATCTCGATTGCGGAGTCGGTGCGTCGTCAGGCGACGGCAGATATCAAGATCCCGGAAGCCGCGGTCGATACGCCGGGGAAGCCTCTGTTTGTCCTGCCTGTTATTCGTCCGTTAAAGCCGTGTCCGGCGTAAATGATGCGAACGCGGGGGGGGACGAGAGCGGTCCCACACGTCAACATCCGCAGCTACTCCTCGGCTCTCCCTCTTTCTTAACGCGCGGCTGGCACGGTTCCTCGCCTCGTCGACCGCGAGTCGCAGGTACGAATCCTCTGGGGTTCGCGGCGGATCGCGGAGCAGCTCTGGAGTCGCCTCGCCGCCAGCGAACGATCCGAAACGGTCCGAACTGATCCGAACGTGCGCACGGTAGACGGCGGAAGCAAGGATAACGGCGGGATATGCGCCGCCGGGGATGGCGGGCGAGAAGGGCGGCCTTCCAGCAGCGACAACTGGCGAGAGGCGGCAACGATCCTTGCGGCTCGATATCGCCTACAGGGATATCCTCTGCAGATAACGGCAACTGCATTAAAGACGCGTCTTGGAAAAAGTTCAAATTTAAACTTAGGATCTAAATTTATTAAAAAAAAAAAGGAAAAAGAAAAGGGCGAGTTTATTCGAAGTTATATCCATATAAGTTGCGTCCAGGATACGAAAAATATCACGAGACTGCATCACGATAAGATTTTTAATATATATCTCGCGAATTATTAAGAAACTCCGTTTTTATTTACAAACTTAAAATATGAACAAATAATTAATTACTATCTGTCACGATGATTTTTACGTGAGGTCCCTCATAGCAGGCGTCAGAGTCATTAGTAGAGATTCCATCCGTTTCCTCTCGGTTTCCGTTGGCAATTTCGACCACAGCTGTTCCAGCTTTCTCTCCTGATGTTTCTAAGGAGACAGAGCAAAGTAAGTTTTTCTTTTGTAAACTGTAAACGTAAACAAGATAAGCGAATATTGCGTTCTTACTCTGATAAAGAGAAAACAATGTTTCAGAGTCGCCCCTAGGTAAAGGATCTTTGTCGTGACTGGTCGCCCTCCTACGTTGTTTATTAGCGGAATAGCATGCAAGGCGAATTTGTGAGGCCCGTGCCTGAGCCTTACTATTACTATTTTCGTGTGTGCGTTACAATATTTTGCTACAAACAAAAGGCAAAGACTAAAGAAAAATATCACACTAAAAACAGATATATATTCAAATCCAGGAAGATAATATAATTCTGTACTCTCATAATATACATGTCCACGCATTTGTTATATGGAGAAAAAATTATATAGTTTCCTCTTTTAAACCTTTTTAAAAAATTGTGTATATAAAGAGCAAAAATGTTATATTTTATTTAATATTATATAAATATAACAAAAAATGTACAGTTATACATGAAGACTACTTATTATGTTATATATTTGTCTAAAAAAATTATTATAATGAATAGCACTAAATTACCATCAAAGCCATCTCTTATCGCTGCAACCCCTACATCACCGTACAATTGTTGGACCTTGTGTCTAATTGCATTAGATACATGCGAATTCTTCCACGTTGCCTGTTTGTCATCTTTGTTATTGTGTGCCTTTATCGTGAAAACAATGTATCTAAACAGACAGTAACAGATAATGAAAAAATTATATTGCATGTTGCAAATCAAATGCATATTGCAACTGTGAACTGTGTAAGCAATGTTGCTTTTTGTCGGTATTTAAAAGCTTCAAAATCAGCATAAATATTTCTAAATTAGTATCATGTACCTTTTATGTAACTGTATAATTAATAAATATGTTTAACTGAAACGCATCTGTGCATTTTAACCTGATCTAGTTTAAAACTATACTTCTTATTTTTGTTTGCAATTGTTTGCAAAAATACAGTTTAAAAAATTAATTCAGTTGTTATTCAATTTATAATAATTTAACATTAATTTATGTAATATTGAATTGTTAATTGAATAATAATTAAAATTAATTCACGCACCAAGAGCCGTGCTTGACTCTTAAAATCAATTTTATTACTTAAAAAAATTTTAAATATCGAATTTTAATTAATTAATTGGTTATACATTATCTACATGACAAAAGTTTGTATGAACATAATGTAAAGAATACGCAAACAATCCACGTTGATGTAATCTTGAAATCTACCGCATAAACCTGATGAAAACCTTCACAATTATTTCATTACGGGTTACCTGTTTTTAAAGCGGACCATATTTTTAGGTTATCCCAGCGGTGAATCGCGGCGATCCGTAACCACGACGCTCACCGAGATCCCGAAAGCTCGACGTTTCCCCGAGAAAGTCGGGAGTGATTGCGCACGAGTTCCTCGAATATCCTCGGGAATAAAGATGAACACGAGATAGATGCGGACTCGCGTTCCGGTATGTCAGCTGATCCACGTGCGTCGGGGTCGGGTAAGGTTAGGTCGCGTCGGTATCAAGCGCACAGCTTGGTACGGTGCTAACGATGCACGTGCGTATGCCACGCGTGTACGTGCGTATATACAGCGAGAATTTGAAGCGGTCTCTCCGCGCGACGACCCCGCGGCACGCACTCGACGCGCGTCGACCCCGCGCGTTTCCTCGAGCTCGAGTGAGCTCGAGGGACACCGCGCGCCGTTACGCTACGTCGTCGCGGCGTCGATTAGGATGACTTTCACCAAGTATGCAAAAAGAACCGATCCTAATTGAATATGTAAGTATAACGGAGCGTACGTGGCGGTGGCGAGAGAGACAGAGAGCGCGGATTAGTGATTAATCGTGCGCGGAGATAATTCATGTCGAGATACATAAATATTTTTAATTTATTTATATGAAATATTCTCATACGTCCTTGTACTTTTAAGCAACAATTACGTCGCAAGCAGTGATATAATTTTGCCCGGTAATTCTGCTCCTGACGTTCCGTTACTTAAGGCACCGGGTGTGCCATATGTCGCACGTGTACGCTCGCGTTTGCTGCTAGAGCCTGTTCGCAGCCGCTGGTGGTCCGCAGGAAGCGAGTAAAATCACGCTCGGCCTCGTCACGCTCACCCATGTGGCATCCGCATGTGTGCCCGCTGGCTCAGAGAAGCATTAGCTGATAACGCTGCTAACACTGTTTGAAGTCTTTATTCGCTCCATATCTCCTTCGCAATTAATGTTATCTCAGGGTCATGTCATCTTAGAATATGTGTCAATGATTAACGCGAGCAGTACGGTTGGCTGATAGTCGCTTCCTCCTCGCAGCTCATGCTCGACGCGGGGCGCCTGGTCGACCTTGCTCGGCGCGGGATCGCAGATGCGAGCTGGCCACAGCTGCGACGGGCATGGACTTCTTCGTGGGCGTGGACGTGGGGACGGGAAGCGTCCGAGCGGCCCTGGTCACCGCGAGCGGGAAGATAAAGAAGGTGGCTACGTGCCCGCTCGAGATCTTCCATCCCGCGCCGAACTTCTACGAGCAGTCCACTGATAATATTTGGAGCGCCGTCTGCCACGTCGTCCAGGTAGAGAGAGATTTTCCTCGCGACAGCGCATACCACGGATCAAATCGGACCTGAGATTTCATTTTCTCCTGTTCGCAGTCAGTCGTTTCCGACATCTCCGCTGAGGATGTTAAGGGAATCGGATTCGACGCCACTTGCTCATTGGTGGCCGTAGATGAAGCGGGCTCGCCAGTAACAGTTAGTCCTACAGGTACAAAGAAAGAACTGCCGGACATTTCTTACTTCTACTTTGTGTATTTATGCAACATTAATGTTACTGTAATATAGAAAATTAATGTGCTAATTGTTCAGGACAGGAGAAGCAAAATGTTATCCTGTGGATGGATCACAGGGCGCAAGAGGAAGCCGATTTCATCAACTCTATGGGTCACGATATACTGCAATATGTAGGCGGCAAAATTTCTCTCGAGATGCAAACACCGAAGATGCTGTGGCTCAAAAAGAATTTACCCGCATCTTGGAACTCGGCGGCGTTACTGTTTGATCTACCAGATTTTTTAACGTGGAAAGCCACCGAATCGGAATCACGGTATATATATATAAATTATGTGTATATATATATATATATAAATTATACAATATAAATTATGATGCTTAAATCCTTTAATAAATGACACATAAGACAAAAAAAGAAATTAAATTCTTATCTTTTGTTTTAGATCGTTGTGTTCGTTAGTGTGTAAGTGGAATTATAGCGCTAATCCCGATGGTAGAAACGGATGGGATGAGGATTTCTTTGAACAGATCAATTTACGGGATCTGAAGAAAGATAATTGGAGAAAAATAGGTATGTTATTATATTTAATTTATTAAAGATCGAGTTCTTACAAAGAAAAATTTCATTAATGATAAAAAATTCTCATTAATAATAAAAAATTCAACTCCAACGATATGTATAAGGAATCATTTAAATTGTAAATTATTCATTTAGCTTCGATATTGCATTAATATAATTTGAATATGTAATGTAATGAAAACTTTACATATCTGAATTCTTATTTTATCGTAATAAAAATTAATATTAATGTCAAGGCAACGATATAAGGGTACCTGGTGATGCGATTGAATCTGGACTGTCGGTGAAGGCCGCGGCAGAATTGGGATTATTGAAGGGCACACCGGTTGGGACCTCGCTGATCGATGCACACGCTGGTGGTCTCAGCATGATCGGATGTTATGCGTCAGATGTGTCCTCGAATTTTTCCAACCGATTAGGTACGTAAGATATTACTGATGATATGCGTTGTTCAACTAACAAGGAAAAAAAATCAGCATAAATTTTCTTATAATTTCTAGCTTTGATTTGCGGTACTTCGACATGCCATATGATAGTGAACGAGAACAAGATATTCGTAAATGGCGTTTGGGGCCCGTACTACAGCGCGATGGTGCCTGGTTTCTGGCTCAATGAGGGAGGTCAGAGTGCCACTGGAAAACTACTCGATCACATCATCGATACGCATCCCGCGACGCCGGGAATCCTGAAGTCTTTAGGCGGCAACAAGTGAGTTCATCGAAACGAGATTGTGATGAAATGTATATGAAAGTTATTTGTTCCAGACACATTCAACAATACTTATCCGAATTGTTATATGTTATGGCTGAGCAGAAAAATCTGCAGAATGTGTCGTATCTGACGAAAGATATACACGTATGGCCGGATTTCCATGGTAATCGCTCGCCTCTTGCCGATCCAACACTAAAAGGAATGGTACTGACAATGAGATACATATATTTTATTGAATCTTGAATATGCCTTGAACATATAATTTTTAGATTATTATCTATCTTAGATATCCGGATTATCATTATCCGTGGATCAAGAGAATCTCGCGTTATTATACTTAGCAACGGTGCAGGCACTAACGGTATGTTATAGATTAAAAGTAACTCTAGCTTATTAAAAGTTGTAATATAAACAATTTTATTTAAATTAATGATCTTTATAATTTTATGTGAAAATGAATATTTTTTGGAAAAATTAATATATTTAAAAAATTAGAGATTGAAAAGATTTTTTTGTTATTAAAATCATCCTATTCGCGATAAGACTAACTCTGAAGATAAGATGTTGGCTGTTAATGCATTAGTAGATATGATAATTGATAACGTAATTAT